>JAJEJH010000476.1:194936-288085 GCA_026122585.1 Anacardium occidentale
TCCATTGACACCTCCCATGTATTAGTAGAAGTTGTTGAGGAGTATTTTGCCAGGAAATATGTCTCTTAATCTATTATAGGTAATACTGGTTGGGACTTTAGTCGATGGCCATTTCATTTTATAGGATCAATGTAGGAGTTCATTTTAGAAGACCTTTCTTTACAACTTGACCATGTCTTGTTATTCTCACCTGTGAATATATATTGTTTATTAATTATACCGATATAAGTAAAGAAATGAAATGAACTAAATCATACATACTGTGCTCTAGGTTGGATCTACAATTGGTATATCTTGACACTCGTTGGAAGAGATGATGATGTAATATCCCCTTGAGAGACGTAAATCTATGAGTTGTCCCATTCTTGGTTGTCTCCCTTAATATCATGTTATCATTATAACATTACCATAATATTAGTTGACTATATACCTATCCGAAACGCTAAACCACATTCAACAACTCATAGATATACTGTAGACACTCTATTTTAGACTTAACATGATCATCCCCAATTATGATAGCCTATAATAATTTTCATGTAAGTCTTTAATTCGATACTTAAAGCTCATGGACTGAGAACAGGTAATGGACTCATTGTGAGTGACTAATTATAGTAACTAAGACTCTTAGAATACTTATGAAGTTAAAAATACATTAGAATTAGATTTGGCCCATTTTTAAGCCCATTTAGTGCATAGTTGCATAAGCTCATAAAACTTTTTTTTTTAAATTGTAATTTTATTGATTAGAATATTCTATTAAGATAGTTAATTTAATTAATAATTGTTAGAATATTTTAATTAATTAGGAGGGATAATTTATTTAATTATGTTAATTAAATTTAAATAATTAAAATAATTATAGTTAAATAAGATAATTGATAGTTTAGATAATTAAATTTAATTAATTAGTTTTAAATGGGATAATTAGGAATTAGGATAATTAGAGGATTAATTCAGTTAAATTAATTAAGATATTAAGATATTTAAAATATAATAATTAAAATTAAAATAATTAAGATAATAAGATAATTAAAATAATAGGATAATAAGGAAAATAATTATAATTATCTAAGATAAATTGTTAGATAATTAGGATTTAAATTTAGATAAATATAATCCCTATGAAGTTTATATAAAAGAGGGAGGACATTCACATTCTAAGAAAAATACTCTACTGAAATTTATCCAAATACTCTGATACCCAAAAAACCATAATTTTAGAATTCCATTGAAACTTTGATAAATGATTTGGAAGAGTTGAGAGAACAAAGTTTACGAAGTCTGTTTGAAGAACACATTACTGAAGTGCATCAAAAAAGATTACTGCATAAGTTGAATATCTAGGTAAGTTTTTGAAGGGACCAAATTCACATAATTGAATTTTAATATTTGCCATTTTAAAATAAACACATTTACGTAAATACTGTTATATCACCCGTGTGTATATATTATGTACATATCTTATAATATATATTATAGTGTTTTACATATATTGCATTTTTCATATAATATATTTTATACATTATATTATATTATGTGTATATATATATTCTAATGCTCCTGTGTGCTCTGTGTAATTTAGTATGTTGTACACATATATAAATATAGATATATTTTGTGAAATATTTTGTGTAAAATCCCTTATGTTATATATATTATTTATACAGATACTTTATCTTGTATATATTGTATATTTTAATATTATAGATACTGTGTACATAAAATATATGGTTTATATTCTGTGCTTTGTATACAAAATGTATATTGTATATGTTTGTGTTTACTGTATTTTTTAACTTTTTTTTTTTTTCATTCTGTACATACCTATTATTCTAGTAATATTCTGCACATATACTCTGTGCTGCATTTTGTATAATATTAGGTATAATATTATGTATATTATACATATAAAAATTATGAATATAATATAGGTATAATTACTGTGTATGTATATACTTTATATATGTATGTATGTAATTTATTGTATATATGTATATGTTTACTGTATGTTATTGTATATATTATATGCTACGTATATGTTGTAGGTTACATGTATCTATTAATACTTATGCTTATTTGTGTTCTGTACTTATCTATGCATAAATCTTATATTCTTTATATGTATAACTTGTATTCTGTATCTTTATATACGTTATATATATATACACAGACACATTATCCTTTGGATTGTGCTTATCACTGTGCTGCATTTTTTTTATTTTACTTGATTGCGTGGACGTGCGAGCTGCGGTATAAAGGAAAACGTCATTAAGGAAGTGGCTGCTTGGCTTCAGATGTGCAAATATATATATGCATGTATGTTATTTATCATTGATTAATTAACCAATTTATTTTGCAGCACTTATTTTTTTTTAGGTTTGTTTAATATTAGATTAAATGTATAGGAATATATGTTCAAGGGAATGTAATTTTTTTCTTTATTACTGTTTTTTTTTTTTTTACTTTTATTTTTATTCTTTTATTTTTATTATTATTATTATTTGTTCTTATATTTATTTTTATAGTGTCAATAATTTATATTTGTATGTATTGTATCGTATGATAACATGAAACTTAATTAAATTCAATAATGCACCTAACAAACACACCACTCTAGTGGAGGTTGATCTTCAAATCAAACAGTATGATTGTTTAACACATTATCATTGTTGTATCTGACTTTTCAAACTCAACCTATTAGATAGGTGAGGAATGATTGAGTTCTCTACAAGGGATATATAAATCGTTTGTTTTTACCGATGTATACTTTCATAAAGTAACTCTTAGATGGTGACTCTATAGACTCCACAACGGACTACAAACCCATTATACACTCCTCTTGACCATATTTAGGATGATTAAACAAGAGTGGCAAGTATGTTCTGACTCCAGATGACAAAATCTAACACCACACATATAGATACAGCAGCTAGGCATAATATCACTAATGCCACTAGAGAAAGCATTTCCAGGAGTGTCTCCAATATGGTCACTTTAGGGTTGTCAACCTCTTAATGTATAAATAGTACACACACATCAAGATTATAGATTAATTAAACTAAAATTCTACTATAATGGCACATTTGTTTACCGACTCAATTAAGCTCCTCAATGTCATGGCCTCTTGTATAGTTAATGCCGTAAAGGGCTCTTGATCTATCTAGGCACCTTTCACCATAATAAACAATTCATTAATTATATAAAACAATAATAATATGTAAATTTAAAACTTATGCAACCAATGGATCCTAGATCGAGCAAGGTAGACTAGACTTTTAAGGGTTACCATAATC
This sequence comes from Anacardium occidentale, assembly GCA_026122585.1. Classification (NCBI taxonomy): domain Eukaryota; kingdom Viridiplantae; phylum Streptophyta; class Magnoliopsida; order Sapindales; family Anacardiaceae; genus Anacardium; species Anacardium occidentale. Next base: position 198,233 of record JAJEJH010000476.1, read on the forward strand.
CCCAAGTTATCCATCACCATCATTGGAGAGAGGTCCACTATCTCTAAAAGGACCATTGTCAGGGCTTCTCACATGATGTGAAGCCTATGAACAAAACTAGCTATTATTTATTTAATAAATGTAATAATATGAAAAATTGTAAATCTATCAACGTCATACCTTCGTATTTGCCTCCATGTAGCTAACATAACTCTTGATACAAGCTAACTACTGTAGGAATTGGAAATCCATAATTGTCAACTACTTTGCAAGACACTTAAGTCAATAATAATGAATGCCTTCAAATTGTCCTCTCTCAAGCAATTAAAGGTGTATCTTTTTCTTGTACGAGGACCTTAACAGTAAAAGGCTCTAAAACGGGTTTATGTGAGAAGTTAAGACCCTTAGTTGCATGCTTTTGACTATGCTAGACTACATATAGGTGTTTTGGATCATGAAGACTTGGACGTGGAAGATTTGCTCATGCTCAAACGCATGTACATTACCACTTCGACATCCATTAGTTTCAACCATAAAGTGACATTTCCTTAGTCAGTATTAAGCCACATTTAGTTCACATGTAACTACTAAAAACTAACATCTCATTATTGAAAAAGACTTACAACGAACTGCATATCCATTGAAAATAAAGTTAACATTCTCCCATCATGAGATGTCCCTGATCCCTTATCTTAGCATATGAGGTCTCACTGAGATACAAATCTTGTCCACCCACTACTCCAATCTATCTAATATCTTATATATCCACAACTAACAATAACAACAATAAAAATGGGTTAAAAATAATTATAAAATTTTTTAATATTATTTTGTTTTATACAATGTATTTACCTAAAATGTCAATGGCAAGCCTATAGTGGTCGTACCTAAACGGGATATGCTTTTTCTCTAATTGGCTTGTCCAATCTCTTATTGATTGGTAAGTCATGTCTTATACTTGCCCTCCCCACATGTTTGCATTGAACATCTTCAAATCATCAACAAGTTGTAACACTTCCTTCAAGATCACCTTTCTATGATCTCTGTCAAGTAGCCCAAAGTAAAGACAATCTCCTCAAATACGCACTAGACATCCATGTATATGATTGATCCTATACCCACAAAGTATGTCTGTAAGATCCAATGCCCCACACTGATAGAAATGTAGAACCACATCTCAATTTGCTAGCTAAATCACAATTTATGATCAAAGTGAAATTATAAAGACTAAATTGCACCTCCATGCCATTGATCATGAAGTAAAATTGATTGCTTGAAATCATTGTCCTATAAGCTCACGTAATATAAATTAGTGCTTTAAAACCCTATTGAATTTAGAATCTTGTAGCCCAAGGAAGTGACTCAAACATGTTTGCCTAGAAATCACCAACTATCTCTTAGACAACATCTTCCTAACTAATGAGATGGCATCCTGCATCCCATGATTTGTGACAAGTGCTCGAAAGTGTCGCTTCGGTGCTAATCTCAATGTCCTCTATAGGTCCTTAAATCTTCTTCCTTTTGCTGCTTATTTTTGTGCCTATATCTACAAAGAACAAATAAATCATTATTTTAGTTTTTAAAATATATGTTCATATTTTACAAACCAAAATTTCAAAAAAATTTCCTAAAGTAAAGCTCTCAAATGAAAAATATCATAAAACCGCTTAAAAGACATAAAAATTGCAAAACTAACAAAATGCCTTCTTTAACTTTTGAAGACTTGCAACTATACCCCCATCCCCAACATTCGTAAGTATGCATGATTTGCATAGAACATGCATATCATGCATATTCATGAAGAAATGCACGTGGTGGTTGAGCAACATGTTTTCAACCTTTTTCAAATGTCAAATTAATCCTAACATATTCTCTATCTTGCCTAACACTTGTACAATAAGAAATTTCGACCAAAATCATTAAGAAATCAAGTTTTACAAAAGAAAATTCAAATTTCTACAACACGAAAAACATCTTAAATCATGATTTAAATCAATTAAATCTCCACTTTAGGATGCTTAGAATTGATGTACTAACTTTTTTGTGATCTTCGCTGCTATATTTTATCAAAAAATGGTTGAAAAATTCGCTACTTTTGCTAAAAAGTTTAGAGAAAAGTGGTATGTCGATTGCACATGTATGTGACTTGTGTAGGTGCACATTTTGCATCTTTTATATATGCAAGGAAATTTTGTCGTTTCCAAGTACACACACTACAAGCATTATGCATACGGTCTATGTACGATGTCATTTAAAAATTGTTAACCCAATAAATACATGTGATGCGTGTATCATGCATGATTAGATACGCAGAAATATTTCTGGCTAGAAAGGTAAACACACAAAAAAATTAAATTGTTTTCTAAATTAAAAAATTGAATATTTAGATGAATATCCTTTATTAGGATACACAAAAGTTACAATTTGAAAATTCTGAATTAGATTTAAATATATATAAAAAAAATAAAAGAGAGAAAATATAAAATTACTCTTTTTACTATGACCAGGGAGGTATTATCGTGTAAGATAAATTGTGAATGGTCATTAATTTAACAATTCTTTTTTGGCCGAATGACTATATCCCATCCAAGCTTTGATAAAAAGATTAATCTTTTAAGTTTAAAATTTCCATTTTCCACCGTTGTTAAAATTTATTAATGAAACCTATTGAATTTTACTAGGAATAATGAAAAGGCAAAAAATATTTACTGAATTGAATATCACATCCGTTCCTAATAAATAACTATAAAAACTAATAAAAGATTTTTATATGAAAAATATAAAAAAATATATGTCTATCTCTCATCCTATTGATTCCACTTCTAACTACCCATTATAGCACCACTCTCACTTTCAGCTTACTCAACTTTCAACACACCATCCTACTGATGATTCAATTTATAACATACCTTCTCTATGTAGATTCAACATCTGGAAAACACACAATTTAAATTTCAATTATCTATCTCGCTTGAAACTCTACTAATATTGAGAAGTTGTAGTTTGTTATTTGTCTGTCTTGACTAGATTGAAGACATTGGCCTATTATGAGGTAGTTAAGATTGCAAGATAACATAAGTTAAGAAAGAAAAAGAATCCACCTCAAACTTCTTGTTCTTTCAAACATAAACAAAATCCAACCAACTTAACACAAAACAATCCAAATTTATGTTGATGTGAATTCTCTATCTTAGTCCCAATTATGGAAGTGCAATTTTGGTTGTTTAAGCTTAATTGAAGACTCATGTTTGCAATATTGATGCTAATGTTGAGGGTAAGGGCTCTAATTATAGTAATAGGTTGGAAGAAGACAATAATACTATAATTTATAATGTCAATTTGATTGAAGAGTTTAACCCTAATGAGAATATAGTGATGATCAAGAAGATCTGATAATGCATTCAAGTACTTTAACATGTTACAATGGCTAAGAAGTGTAGAAAACAAGGAGAAAAAATGAATTAAGGAATAGTAAACATTAGTCTGGTCAATCAAAAGAAAAGAAAAGAAAGAAAAAACAAAAAAAAGAAAAATTTAAAGTAATTACGACAAAAATATAATTTGTTTATACTTTTAAAAATGTGTGATACTATAAAGCAACAAAAAAAAAAAAAGAAAAAAGAAAAAACCTTATTGATAGTATCTAATCTTGACTAAGGGGTAAAAAATTAAACTTTTAAAACTTAGAGAGTAAAATGTTTCATCAAAGTTTGGGTGCGACGTGGCAAGTAGGCCTTTTTCATTAAAATAAGTAGATGCCTACACTATTTAAGATATTCGAACTTGGAGTAGCCATGATAGTCTGCTGCCTCGAGAACACTAACACATTCAAGTTCAAATTTCTTCTTCTTCCTCGCTGCAACTCCTCGTTGCATTAAAATATCGTCATTATGAATTACTAGAGCTTCACAATATTAGATATTTCCGCTTTTTGCAACACTAGTGACAATGCTTCTTCAACTCCTTCTCACACTCTTGTTCGCTCCTTGCTCTTTCTCTCTCAACCAAGATGGCCTGGCTCTTCTAGCACTCAAAGCCGCCATTTCAACTGACCCAACTCGCTCCCTCGACTCATGGTCCAACTCAGACTCGACCCCGTGTCACTGGGCCGGCATTCACTGCATTAGAAATCAAGTCACCTCGGTCTATCTCCCCAACAAAAGCTTCACTGGCTATGTGCCCTCCGAACTCGGCCGCTTGAAATCACTTATTCGACTCAATCTTGCTCGCAACAACTTCTCCAAACCAATACCTGCCAATCTCTTCGAAGCCACAAACCTCCTTTATCTCGATCTCTCTCATAACTCTTTCTATGGTCCAATCCCTGACCAAATTAAAACTCTTAAAGATTTAACTCACTTAGATTTATCTTCAAACCACCTTAACGGGTCCTTGCCCGAATTTCTACTCGACCTAAAAGGCCTAACCAGTACTCTAAACTTGTCTTATAATCAATTTTCAGGTCAGGTTCCGGAGATGTACGGGCATTTTCCGGTGATGGTGAATTTAGATCTAAGGTATAATAATCTCCGTGGAGAGATACCTCAAGTGGGTTCATTATTGAACCAGGGGCCCACTGCATTTGCTGGAAACCCGGGGCTTTGTGGGTTTCCGTTGAAGAGTCCATGTCCAGAGGCTGAGAATCCCCGTGCTTTTTCAAACCCTGAAGAAGAACAGAACCCACAAGACCCAAAGAATTCTATCTCTAGCTATGGTGGTGAAGAAAAAGAGAAAGAGAGGAGAGCTACTGGGTCAGTCTCAGTGTCTGTAATTTCTGGTGTTTCTGTGGTGGTTGGTGCTGTCTCTGTCACGGTATGGTTGTTTCGGAGAAAACGACGAGCTCGTGAGGGCAGAACGAAAAAGGAAAGCAAGTGTGGTGATGTTGTGGTTGAAGAAGAGGAGGGTCAAAATGGTAAATTTGTTGCGATAGATGAGGGGTTTGATTTGGAGTTGGAAGATTTGTTGAGAGCTTCGGCTTACGTGGTGGGGAAAAGTAGAACTGGGATTGTTTACAAGGTTGTTGCCAGGAGAGGATCCGGTGCGGTAGTGCCTACTATTGTTGCAGTGAGGAGGTTGAGTGAGCGTGATACCACGTGGCGGTTGAAGGAGTTTGAAACTGAGGTGGAGGGCATCGGGAGAGTCCAGCACCCAAACATTGTGCAGTTGAAAGCTTATTATTTTGCAAATGATGAGAAGTTGCTGATTTCTGATTTTGTCCGCAATGGAAGCTTGTATACTGCGTTGCATGGTAAAAAAAACCTCCCATTTCTAAATTAGTGATTGTTATTATTATTATAATTATGAGGTTTAGAGGCTAGATTAGCTTCATTCGCTATAAAAATTATTATAGGATCATATTAATTGGCTGCTAATCATGTTTGATGTTGTTAATGGAAGCCCAAGACTATTGTTGTTCGAGAAAACTGATTTTATAACCAGAAAATAAAGAAAAATAATTAAATTTTATGTGTTAGAATTTGAGAACACATTTGAAAGTAGCATAAAATAAAATGTTTTTGCACAATGTAAATAATATTTCACATAAATTACATGTTAAAAGAGATTTCATGACAAACATGCATGGTTGTCATGTCACTTTGTAGAGAATAACTTGTATAGATAGTTTGTATATAAAATTTACTAAAAGGAAATATGAATGATAAGTTTTCTAAAACTATGCTAAATGTAGTTCAAACTATACCGTGCTTTGAGGTGGCCCTGATCTTCAAGTTGAGGCATGCTCAGGCAAGCTAATATTTGGTTTAACTTCAATCCAGATATATGAAAATAAGAAACATATATGGTGGGTCCAGAATTGCTTAGTGTCTGACAATAATTAATGTCAGCTATTGGTGATTTTCAAACTCCAAATGTGATTTTCCAGTAGCCTTCCTTTTGAATTGCAGTCATTATACACATTTTTGTGGCCTTCTTGGATGTAAGTGCTTTTGAACTAGTGAAAAATTGTCCTCATTGAAACAATTATATCTCAGTTCTGATACATTTGTTGTATCTTTCTCTTTGTTTTCTTGGATCAATAACTATATGTGCATCTACTCTCTCAAGATACCCTTGTGAAAGCAATGTTGCGTTTAAGTGTCAGCACTAGCATACAAAATATTGATTTTGTGGTCCTCTTCTTCTGCCCCTGATTACCCTTATAAATGCTAAGATTAAAAAATTTATTGAATGGATCCCATTATAGGGACAGACAAATGCATAGTTTTCAACTCAGTTGATATCTCCACTATCAGCTTTGTGATCCTGTTCCATACTGAAGGTTTATTGCGTTCTGTGATTACTTGGCATGACAGCTTGGAAAAATCCTTTTTCCATGGATTGGTTTTTTTTTTTTTTTACCCTGTGGTTACAACGCTACCTGTTTAGTGGTGGAAGAAAAGTTTTCTATTTTAATTTTAAATGTTATTGATTTTACCTATAAATGGTATTGGATTTGTCACCGAATCAACATTTATGCCTGCAACCTTTGTGATGGATGTACTGTTATAGTAAGTTTTGGTTGGCAATTTAATAGCCTAACTAGTTTCTGCAATGTTGTATAATCGTTGCAGGGGGACCTCCCAATTCTTTGCCTCCACTTTCATGGGCTGCGAGGTTAAAAATTGCTCAGGGAACTGCCAGAGGTTTAATGTACATACATGAGCACAGCCCTCGAAAATATGTTCATGGTAACATCAAATCTACAAAAATTCTTCTTGATGATGAACTGCGGCCTCACATATCAGGTTTTGGAGTCACTCGTCTTGTCCCTGGTTCCTCTAAAATGACCCAAAACCAAACCGTTTCAAGCTCTGTAATGGGTTCCAGAATTTTAGCTCTTCCTACTGTTTACTTGGCACCTGAAGCTCGAATATATGGGAGCAAATTCACTCAGAAATGTGACGTCTACTCATTTGGTATACTTCTCCTGGAATTATTAACCGGGAGACTGCCTGATGACGGACCAGACAAAGATGGTAAGGGGCTAGAGAGTTTTGTGAGGAAGCTGTTTCGAGAGGAGCGTCCCATGTCTGAGATTATAGACCCAGCACTGCTGAATGATGTTCATGCTAAGAAACAGGTCATCGCTACATTCCACGTCGGTCTTAATTGCACCGAGCTGGATCCAGAGATTCGTCCTAGGATGAGAACAGTGTCTGAGAATCTTGATCGCATTAAATCACAATGAAAAATTTAGTGAAGTTTCGTGAAAAATTTGATGTCCTACTTATGTAGGTTATTGGGATAGGTGTCCACTTGAAACTATTATCGTATGCAACTGCATTCTCCTGAATGTGTTTATAATCCGTCCGTCTCAACCTCTTGAAGCTCTTCGGCTTCAGTTTGCCAGCTAACAAATTTTGAAGCAAACTTGGCCCTCTGAGAAAACAACTTTAAACTTACAACAGTCTACTTGGAAGCCATAACTTTATCAACCATGCTACGCTTGGTGGTGACGACCAACCTTATACTTAGGGAAGGAACTTCTAAAATTCATCTGGGTATTTGCAAGTTTCTAACCTTGTGAGTCTCACATCACACCTTTTCGCCACAAATTTAAATTAAAATGAACACCCTTTCAAAAGTAGTTATAATAATGGGGCTTTTTGTTTTATGATAATAATCTATATTTTATTATTATTGATATTATCATATTTAATTTGTTATATGTATGTGATAAATAATATGAAAGTTAATATGATTATCACTTTTATATTAAATATAATCTAAATTTTGTTACAATTTTACCTTATTTTAAAAACAAAAATACTTTCATTCTCAATTAAAATAATAAGTAATAAAAAGAATACTTTACAACAAATGAAATTATATTGAAAATAAAATGACAACTTGAAATAAATGATTTAATTAATTAATTATATAATTTAACAACATGAATATCCTAATATATTATTAACCTATAAAAATATTTTCACATATGTTATGTTAGTTTAATTAAATACAACACTAATTTCTAGCTAAGTGAATAACCTCTCAATATTCTTTTATTATTATCAATAAAACATAATAATTATTTACACATTCCAATTTTATAATATAGCAAAAATTTATATCCAGTAATTTTTCAAGTAATTTATTTCTATGATAATATTTCATTCTTAGTAATAAAAAATTATCTGAACCAAATTACTCACACTCCTAGTTTGGTTCATTAAATGACAACAAAATTATCAGAATATTCTATTTCCAAGATGATGTGGTAGGTAATATATGAGATAATTAATTACTTTTTTTTAATTTAAAAAATTATTTTAGTAATCTTAATTTTATAATAATTTTACTTCTATTTTAATATACTAATGATATTTAAGTAAAATTTTATATATATATTTATCACTAATCAAATACAATAATTATTTATTCATATCAATTTATCTAAATATATTATTCTTTTTATATTAACTAATATTTAAGGTGAACTATCTTTATGGTAAGATTTCAACTTTGGTAATAAAAATTTTCTTAAATTACACTTACTCTAAGAGTACTTGATCTTGAATGTTTGTACCAGTTTAGTTATTTTCATCATGATTTGACAAGTAGGTTTAGGCTTTTTGATTTCACCAATGAATTATGTCATTAGTCATATGATTTTATTTTAAGATATTATAAATAACAAAAAATTAGGCGATTTATTGAAAATAACTGCACCTATGACTTTTATACTAGTGTACCTAAGTAAATTATATACAATTTAACCCTTCATTCCTAACCTTCCAACAAAACACCATCAATCTCTAACTCTTATCTTCAATATGTCCTACTGATATGTTGAGCGGTTAATTAATATATGAGACATATTATGAGGACCATTTAATAATTTTGGTTAAATATTGGGGATTGATATGAAAATTGAGGGCTTTAAATCACTCAAATTAATCACAAATTCCTCTTTAAAGTTCTAGCCAAGATTATTAAAAATTTACCACGCAAATCATGCAAAAATTTCAACCAAACTTCAAGCAATCTTCAATCTAACTCAAGGTAACTTCAACTCTAATATTCAACACCAAAATCATCACACGATCAGTTCAAGAAAGGTAAAAAGTTCAAGTTCAAGTTATAACATAAATATTCAACAACTTACTTGAAATATAAAAGTTGTAAAAAGATGCATTCAAGACTAAAGGTTCAAGAACCACCACCTTAAATATTGACTCAAATTTAAAAAAAATATTGAAATAAGTCCAAAGATTGAACCACTAACTTAAAACTAGAACCCATCCACTTGATTCTCTACCACCAATATTTTCCTACAAAAAAGTTGGATAAAAGAGATGTAAATTTCACATGAGCCACCAAAGCTTTATGGAAAGCAAATAAAGAAAAAGTTTTTAGAATTTCATTCATCAAGTCTTTTTTCTACAAATAAGAAAAGTTTCCTTTTATAGGCATTACAAGATACAAATAGAAGACTAAAATGTCCTTGCTCTGTTCACATTTAAACTAAAGGGGAAAAAAAAATACATGTTTAAATATAGGCCTTTGGTTGGCTTGCCTTGACTTCTCCTTTCTTCTTTAAAATTGCTATGAAGCCACTTTATGATTTTGGGCTCCTTGGAGGACTATGAGTAAAGGTTGGAATGCATGATTTTTATATAGTCGCATTGCTTGATTTGATCTCGTTTGTCTTGCCTATGTAATATGTATAGAAATTACTTTTAGTAGGCTTGCATGTATGGTTGTTTGGACCGTAGTTTATTTTCCTTGGACTTACTTTGCTATTAGATGTTTACCATAATCGTGAAGAAGTGTTAGTGGAGTGATATTCATATTAATCTCCCCAGATTAATGAGGATTTGCCCTTAAATCCTATTTAATCAATTCATCTAACAAGATTTTATTACTTTCTTTTATTAAATCACTTTGATAGTCATTTGCATTATTGAATTATGAAATATTTCCCTCATTGAACACTTTATCGTGCTCATGTAAGATGACTTCCTTAATTTCACTTTTCCTCTCAATCACCACTAAAGCATTTATAGCTTGGTGTTCTTCCATGGACTCCTTAAGTTTGCTTGCTCTAAAGAAATGTGTTCGGGGTGTTGTTTGGGATGATGATGATAGGGGTGATACTTGCTCAAGTGATAAAGGTATGAGAGTAATCTTCATTTTAAAGAACTTGAAGGAGTAAGTGTTTATCTTTTCATTTTGTTGGAGATTGCCATGACCTTCCCTTATAAGTAACAAAAGATAGTCATCAATAGACATTACATCACAAATCACTACATCCTTATAATTTTTGCCAATAGAAAATGTTAGGATAACATGTTTGTTCACTTAAATTGGGTTCTCATTACTTCCCCATTGTATCTTATAAGGACTTACAAAATCACATGTTGAGATGTTTAATTTTTTCAAAAAAGTTGCATGTAGTGACCCTTGCCATAGGCCACTGTACACACTGTTTATAATATTTAACATATTAATAATATACCTAAAACGAGAATCTGTATAGTAAAATCTGCTGCTAAATTTAAAATTTTCAATACAAAAGCTATAATGAGAAATGCTAGAAATAATAATGATAAAATAGTGATTTTCTCTTAGAAATCCTAGGCTTGTCATTAATAAAACACACTATCTATACATTATACGATAATAATGTCGTACACACACATATGCATAAAACAAAAGTTATGTAAAAAGCATACGAGCCAAAACATATTGTCTGCTACCAAGCTGTGTCCCTAAAATCTAACAATTATCTCACTCCTGCTCAGTCTTAAGATCACTAACTTATAAAAAGAGAAAACAAGGAATGGGGTGAGTGATAAAATCACTCAGCAAACATTTCCTATGTCTAACACAAGCAGGTTTTAAGCTCTGGTTCATTTGTGACTTGTCACATTGGTTTCTGTTTAATGTTCTCCTTGTTCTTTATCACTGTAAGGTTTCTATTTTCGATAAGACTCTTCATCTTTATCTTTATATATTCTGTATCTTATAAAATGCTATACATGACATGATATGTATATACTGATGTTATGAGAATGCTAAATAGTAATAAAACTTGCCCTTGGACATGGTTTTCTACGAACTCTTTTTAAAATAGTAACTATGACATAAAGATCTTAAATACATACATATAATATATACTGAAAATTATCTCTAAAAAGTATTGTATCTAAAAATAACTGTTGTGTTGGCCGAACTAATAAATACAAGAATTCAACACCTAGGCTGTGTAAGTTCAATTCTATAAAAATCTACTCGTATACAATCAGTATTCTCTCTAATGAGTTTGGTTAAAGACTATGTCCTCTCTAAAGGATGTTGGTTTTCCTTTCTAATAGGTGTGTAAACTCACAAGTGCTTCCTCGTATCCACCCCTAAATGATGTCTAAAATATCGTATATTTATATTTTAAAAACATGTTATTGGATTCTTGGATTCATTTTTGAAAACTTTAATATGACATGTCATGTTTTATACTACTAATCATGTATGATATGATGTGTTATCTTGATATTAATGAGTTTTGTAATGGTTTAGAGTGGCTTAACATTACTTTAAGACTCTTTCTGTGCTTTTCTTAAGGTGCCTGGGCGTGTGTTACTTGACACACAGACGTGTGAAAAGGCACACTAGATCTTGTGTCAATCGTACTTTTGGTCGTGCTAGCTTTTGGAATAAGTTCATAAATTTGGCTGGCCGCATAGGTGTGTAATGCGAGGCACACAAGTGTGCATCAAGGCATAAGGTCGTGTCCCACACTTCCATGGTCATGTAGCAATATAAACAACATTTCTGTGTCTTGCTTATATAAGCGAGTAAATTTAGGCATAAGCACATGGGTGTGTGTCTAGGTTTTCCAAGCATACAAGGATGTCATGCAAGATTGTGCTCATGCAAAAATAAGGCCACACGGGCGTGCACCTACAAGTCTATAATCGTATGCTCAACTCAATCTTTGTACTCTTCCGTTTGTAAACCCAGAAATCCCAACTATTTCTTATCCAAATATTTCCTACATCTCAAATAATCATCAATATCTTTCCAAGATTCAACAAGCATCATCATATACATAGAAATCTCATCTCAATCTTGCCATATCTCACAAATAAAGCGTAAAACATATGTGTATAGATATATACACACATTATCATAAAACCAACTGCTCAATCAGCAATGAAATGATTCTTCAATAACTCAAACAAGCTGAACAAACATCAATAACATAACAAACATACTCAAAACTCTGAAAGCAAGAGAAACATGCTATGAAACAATGTGAAAAAGGTAAGGGAACACTTACCTCTTACCATGGCTTATGGATCTCTCTCTCTAGTTGTTTTTGGTTACCTAATATGAATTATGGCTATTGGTTGGACATGTTGTAGTCTAGGGTTCGCTAGAGAAGAAAGAGGGAGAACGGTTGTATAAAATGAATTGGCAAAAAAAAAAAAAAAAAAAAAAGAAAACTTAACATTTATGACGTCTCTCACACAATGCAAGGTCATGTGCCTAAGGCACATGAGTGTGCGTCAAGGGAAATCACACTTTTCCCTTTCTTTATATGTATTGCATGAAACAGTCTTCTAGGATGACTCATGCAAATGCCACAACTAGCTCTAAAAGACTATTTTACCCCTAGAACCTCACAATTCTATTTTCTATTATAAAATCTCATTTCTAACCCTAATTTCCAACATAAAAAGACAATTTTAACCTCAGGCTATTACATTGTAGAAGCCATATTGGTATGAATCCCTTTATCAATGATAACCTCACATACTTTACCTTGGATTATGCATCCAATACGAAAGGGGTTTACACTTACTATTGGTTAATGTAAGATGAATTGAGAAGTGTTCAAGTTAGAGGAAATAGATGTTTTGGTTCTATAAACATTGTCATCAAGTTATGAATAGTAAACTTAGTTTAATAAATAGTGTTTTTAATAGTTAAGAATGGTGAGGTCAGTATTTAGGCCAAGTGGGCTAAAGTTGATATGGGTTAGGTATGTATTTAGGCTAAGCGTTTAGTTGGATTGGTATTTGTCAAGTGTTTAAGTTTGAATTGTTTTGGGCCTAGATGGAATAGTAAGGGGTATTAAGATATTTGTGGTTAGGGGTAATAGTGTAATTGTGGGGTAAGATTAAGATTAAGGGACTAATGAAGTTTGTGGGTGATTATGCCACATTGTTAGAGAAAGATTAGAAATAAATTAGTAAAAAGGTGATCCCAAGTTTAAGAATAGTAAAAATTATAGCAAGTATGGCTTGCTTTATTGCATTAAATAGAAGGCAAGGACAAGGTAATGTGATAGAAATTTAAGGCATTAATGAGTGGTAAGGCTAAGTGTACATTCAAGGGAAAGTGTTGTACCAATGTTAACTAATTCTCCTTCAAAATTGGCTTCCAATCAGGTATGGTAAAATGTTTGGGGTATTAGGGTAATGATTAGGGCAAGATATAGGTTTTGGGCAAATTAATTTGGTAAGGTTTCAAGGCATGAATCAAGGTATGTCTCATGCAAATTTGACCCAAAAATATTGATCAAAACTTCCACAAAACTTCTCTCTTTAAGCTACGAAAATTCTCTTCAAACCAAATAAAAAATTCAGTTATAAGCAATGAAAATATCTAATAGCAATGAGAATATCCAATAACCAACTCAATTGTTTCAAGCATAATTTTATCATTAATTCACATGCAATTCCAATGTAGAATTTTATCGACTTTAACTCACACTTTGCCAACATACTACACATATTTTTTGACAAATCTTTCCAACCAAAGAAACATAACATCCAACAGCAAATTTCAAGCTTTAGTCACAAAATTTTCCAGGTTTCATTTACAAAATTTTCTCATGGTAATGCATTAAAAACATACTTTTAAAACATAATCCAGCTAGGTTTTGGCTTTGATGCTAAATTAAGGTGAAAGTTGAGGGCCTTGATCACTAAAATTAATAATAAAGTCCTCTTTAAAGTTCCAACCAAGATTATTAAAAATTTACCATGTAGATCATGCAAAAAATTCAACCAAACTTCAAGCAATTTTCAATCTAACTCAAGGTAACTTAAACTACAATATCCAACACCAAAATCATCACACAATCAATCCATAAAAGTAGAAAGTTAAAGCTCAAGTTACAACACAAATATTCAACAACTTACTTGATATATAAAAGTTACAAGAAGATGCATCCAAGATTAAAGGTTCAAGAACCACTACTTGAATGTTGAATCAAATTTGAAGGAATCTCGAAACAAGTCTAAAGGTTGAATCACGAACTTGAAACTAAAATCCATCCACTTGATTTTACACCTCCATTCTTCTCTTGTAAAAATGTTGGATAGAGGGAAAATAGTTCCAAATGAACCACCAAAGTATCGTGGAAAGCAAACAAAGTAAAAACTTTTAAAATTTCATTCATCAAGTTTTTTTTCTACAAATGAGAAAAGTTGTCTTTTATTGGCATTACAAGATACAAATAAAATACTAAAATTTCCTTACTTTAATTACAATTAGAAATGCATCATATTTATATAAAGTTAGGTACATGAAATCGTGTATAGTAAATACATATATAGCCTCTTGCATGATGGTGTAAGACACACATAGGTCATGTATCAAATGTTTTGATAGCACATGACTATATACTTTATGCAAAAATCACGTAATGTATTCAATCATGCTACAATTGTTCCACCAATAACCATGCATGCCTTATGTGTCAGTGGGTTATTTGAAAATTAAATTAGATATGGTTTTATGAAATATAATATGATAAACACTCTAGGATTTTTCTATCTATCAAGGTGCACGACCATATTCCCAACAAACACAAGGTTGTATGTCAAGGCTAAAATCCAATTTCAACTTTCAACTTGGTCCAAATAGATCTAATAAGTCCAACATGACAATACTCAAGCACTATATCTATTAAGACAACAATCTTATGCCTTCAAAACCCAATTAACTTTTATTATGTGTACCTATTAAACTCCCTACTAAATTGATATATCCAAATATGGATTAAATATGGATACAAATCACAAGTGGCCTCTAGTAAGGCACCACAACCATCTAATCAGTAGAGTGTTAGTGAATATCTCTAAACTTGATCAACCTAATGGTTAATTCATAATACAATCCCTTCTTTATGTTTTGTCTCTCGTGGCTAAGATATAAATTTATGTCTATTTTAATAAATCCTTATATAACCGTATATATGTCCTAATTAGAATTAGATTAGGCAACAACTGAATCCCATTATAACTATATATTTATTGGTTATGGACATTCTTCATAAAGACACTGTTTCTGTGCTCAAGAGTGATAAATCATTTATTGATCCACCATGGCCTTCTTACTGATTATGATACAACTAATTGCTTATTTTTATAATACCTCAGTTATGATAGTACATTTGATAATATCAAACTACATAACTTTTCCATAAAAGGGTTTGACATCCTCAAATTCAAAGACTATATATACTATAGAGCTTTGATACCTTTTACCTTTTAAAGTAACGACCCACAAGATATGAAAACTCCAAGTAATAAAACATACCGAAACTTTACACCCTGATAACAATCTAACATACATGATTTAAAAAAAAAACTTGTAATAAAGGCACATCTTTATAAAAACCTTTAGTGAAATAAAGTCATGAATACCGATTGCATAATTTGAATAAAATCATTATATCAAAATGTGCAACTGTAAAACATATTATGACTGTGAATAATCTTATAAAGCATAACTTACCTATCGCTATAACACAAATATTGAGCCTCAATTAGACAGAATCCTTGAATCTTTATCGAAGTCTCCTTAAAATCTTCTCAAAAGTACAATCCTTGTTATTGAATCAATGGACTCTTCAAACAAAATCAATAAAATCTCAAAATTGTGTGGAAACTTTCTCTAAAAATGTCTTAAGACAGTTCGTCCTCTTCAGGTAAGAATGCATTTAATATATATAGTCTAGGGTTAGAGCTAAAATTTCAAAAAACATAAAAACCTTCTGAATGTCTTCATGTTGTGATGTTATGCCATGACGCATTGCTTCTACCTACTACACCCATATGTGCTTGTTGAGCACGTTGCAGCCTAGTGATCCTCATACATGTACACTGTGGTGTAACATCCCAGGGTTAGTTTTATCTTTTAGGTTTCTAATCTGGGGTTAGATTGAGATTGATGAGAATTTTAGGGTTGTGAGAAAGTTTTGGGATGAAATAGGTGTTTTTCTAGAGTTCGGTGGCTTGTGCATGGATCCGTTTGAGTGGATTTACATGCGAGCGTGGAAAAATGATATTTTTGTAATTTTCTTGCCATGCACGACCGTGCATGTGAGGTGCACGCCCGTGCATACGTAAAGTTTCAACTGCCTTGGTTTTAAGTTAAGCTTATCCATTTCCAAACCATTTTCACCCAAAGTTTCCATTTCATTTTCAGAGGATATCAACCTTAGGAGGGAAGATCAGCATCCAGGATCATCCAATCCAGCTTAAGCTTGCTATTTCCTTGAGAGAGAAAGCATGTGCAAAGGTTGGCGGTTCTTACCTCTTTCCCTTGTGCTTTGATATGTATGATGCATGTTTGGTTGAGATGAGTTTGATTCCAACATGCTTATGATGCTTTACTGCATGTTTGATGATTTGAGATGGTGATAATGATGATTGATGCATATCTATATGTTATGTGTGAGAATATGTATGATATACATGCTTTTGTGATGGGTTGGATGATGAGTATGCGATTAGAAGCTATTGAAAGGGAAAATATGTGTATATGAAGTGTTTTGCATGTGAGAAATGGTTAATTTACACTTGACATGAGATTTGGATAGAAATCAGCTTGATTCCAAGCGGTCATGGTAGTGTAGAGTAGGACACACGCCCATGCACACGTAGCACACGCCCTTGCATACTGCATTTTCTGCATGGTCACGACTATGTTCACGTAGTCGTGCATGACCTAAAATGCAGGGTCACGCTCGTGCATGTTAATGCATGCCCGTGCACCAAGAAAAAAATGAGAAATATGTAGAAAAATCACAGACCCGAGTATGACCACATGCACGACTTGCTTACGGTCCCGTACAAGTTCATGCACGCTCGTGCACATGACACGCATGCCCCTACGTCAGGCAAAATAGAGAAAATTAAGCATGAAATAAGAAATGTGCACAGTAAAATCCATCAAATGAATATGAAACAGTAAAATAAACTTAGTTAAACTTACATGATGCATCATATACATAGCATAGTATGGCATGCCATACAGAGTTTTCAGAAATGGATCCAAGGATTTGAATTCATGTTTTCAATAGAAAAACATTTATTTCAAGGGTGAATACGAGGGAGCACTTGTGAGTTTCAACACACCCGTTATATCAGGAGCTATATGCTTATTACTAGCCCTATGTATCGGCATATGTCGAGGTGCTCAGTTAGTAGATTATAGATTTCTTGATCCGAAGGTCAGATACAGTATAGCGTGAGGTACTCAGTTCATTATGAGATTCAGAGGCATCACATGACCTATACAGTTTATGACACGTGTTTGTATAGGAAACTCACATGGCCATGGTATCGAATCCCTGTATTCATTAGTCTACGCAGCATAGTAGGTACCTTCGGGTACATAGTTTTTAGCATAGCTTTCAGATCAATTTTCATATGAGTTTTCAGATATAAGATCCCAAGATCCAACAACAGTTTTTAATGAATAGTTTTTAGAAAACTATTTACAATATACAGGCCCAGGCTTAGGCCTAGCTATGTTTTCAGCATACTTCATAGTATGCTATGATTACATGACACAGCAGCATATCATTCAGAAAATGATAAGATCAGTAAGAATACTGAAATAGTAAATAAGCAGAATAATGAAACATCGTATAATAAGACACATATGTCAGTATATCAAAACATGAAAAGCCACGTAATAATATGTGAACTTCAGAAAACAAGTAACAGAACAGTAAAAAGATAAACAACGAACAAAAAGCCTAATATAAGAATGATGACACGTGAGAACCAGTTTGGTTTTCTCCTGTGTATAAGTCTATTACTGTATGTGATGATGTGGTAGTCCTCCGAGGAGGATTAGTCTAGGGTCAGAGATAGGAAGCGCTTACTGAGTGAATATATCACTCACTCCCTACTTTCATTTCTCTTGCAAGTCAGTATTTTGGGGGTTGAGAGGAGGAGATGACTGTTATCTGAGATCCATTTTGCTTCAGTTTTTGTAACATGTTTCGGTTTGCATGTTTGTTTAGTTTTATTTGCATGTAACTATACATGTTTTATCACACACGTATTTTAATATAATAAAGTTTTGGGCATTTATATGTATATGTATACATTTGCGCCACATGTTTTCCGTTGCAGCATTTCAACTTAGTTTAGGTATTCCGGTTGGGTATTATTGACCATATTTTCCTTATTTATTTATATTATATTTTCTTTAAATTATAGAACGACAGTAAACAGTAATAGCCAGCGGGAATGCCTACATGTGGCATAGTGCCATAGTGCTTGAGTCCTATCTTCTATATGCGTCTTCTTTTTCTTGTGTTATAGCATGGTGCCATATTGCCTAGTTCCTAGAATGCCTACATACCCTATGTTGTGGCACTAAGCTCAACTCACTCTCTTTGTTTTTGCATCTTGGTTTTTTTGGTTCGGTTGTGATTTTTTGTCTTAGGCAAACTCCTTTAACCATAATTCAGATTGAAATCATGCATCAATCTTCCAAAACTCAACAAACACTACGTGATCCTAAATTTACTCAAATCAATGGAAAAATTATAAAATCTCACTTGACATAATATAAACTTACACCTAAATTATGCTAGCTAATTCATGGATTTGTAGTGTTTCTTTTTTTTATTTTGATTGAAGAGCATGTTATTTCATGACTAAGTTTGTTTTCTGAACTTAATACTTGTTAAATATTTGGTCAACTTTTAATAGGGTCTCTATTATGTGATTGAAACTGAGAGGTGATAGTGTATAAAAGCTGTGAGAATACAAACCATGGATCAATTGAATATAGAGATAAATGAATTTATATATGTAATAGTTATAGGCATAATAGGCTTGCGTTGAAAGCTAGTGGATTTCATAGAACATTAATACATTTTTATCTAATTAAACCTATATAGAGATATATAGGTTATTAGATTGTGAAATAAGATTCTTGAGAAAGAATATTAATTACAATAGAGAGTTCTAGTGTCACATGAATAATATAACATCTTTAATCATATAAAGATCCTACCATGAAGTGGATTAGTAAACCCAAAGTCTTGGTATTTTCTTGCATATTATTTATCTGGTTGAATAACTTAAGCTTAGTTGTTCATTGCTTTGTTTCTGTTTTAATTTTAGTATTTTATTTACTTTCGAATCAAATTCGTTAGTTTAGATGAAGTTAGGGATAATGTTGTCTTGGTACTTGCTTATGAAATCTTATGGATATGACAACCTACAGTATTTCCATATATTACTTGAACCTAGTATACTTGCTAGAAACTTAAGGTTCAAAGCTAACGTATCAAGTTTTTTGTGTCGTTGTTAGGGATTGCATCTTAGAAAATATCTAGAGTTATTGCTTTTAATTTTACTTTAAACATTTATTTTACTTAATTTTAGTTTTTATTTTGTAGAGCTACTTGATCTTGTTGTCTTATAGATTTTTGCCTAACGTATAACACAAACTAGTAATCCAACAACTAAGCGTCTTGATCTTGATATAGAAAGGACTGTATATCAGTTAATGAGTCAACGATCCTTGATTGATTATGTGAGTACTATAGTCAAGAGGACTACTTCAAGCATAACAAGATGGGTATCATAAGCAAATAATTCCAAGATCAAACTGAGCATCATCCAAATGATTCAGACATTTATTCAATTTAATGGATTACCCAATGATAATCCAAACTCACAATCTGTCAATTTCTTGGAGATTTATACTATAATCAAGCAAGACTTGTGATGAGATGGTATAAAGATTTTTATTAGCCAAGTTTTTCCCTCTATCAAAGACTATCAAACTGCGTAATGACATAACTACAAACATACAGTACGATATGGAATCACTCTATGAAGCATGGGAAAGATACAAATAACTACTTAGAAAATGCCCATACCATGGCTTACCTATATGGTTTCAAATACAAACTTTTTATAATAGTTTAATGTCTACTAATCCTACCTTAGTTGATGTAACTCCAAGGGATAACTTCATAAAAAATACATCGAAGCAAACATTTCAATTATTGGATAGGATGACTTTTACTAGTTATCAATGGCAAAGTGATAGAACACCAATGAAAGTTGTGGAAGTACATAGAATAGAGTCGTTCAATGCCTTGGTCACCCAAATAGAAGTATTAAACAAGAAAATAGACACCATGGTAGTCATGCAAGTGAAAAGTATGGTTTGTGATCTATGTAAAAGGAATCATGTTGCAATGATTGTCAAGTAAGCAACCCATTCATGGAATCATTTGAAAACACTAATTTTATGTGAAATTTTCATAACCTTTAACAGAACAATCCATATTCAAATACATATAATCTTAGGTGGCAAAATCATCCAAGTCTTTCATAGAGTAATCAAAAAAAGGTCCAATAACCACCACCAGGATTTTGACCCCAAGAAAAGAAGTCTAATCTAAAGAAGCTCATGACAAAGTTCATAAATAGTATTGAAACAAGGTTCTAGAATCCATTAGAAATCTAAAGATACAAGTGGGCCAATTGGCAAAAATAGTTGCTAAGAGAGCACAAAGCACATTGCCAAGTGATATTGAGCTAAACCCCAAAGAACATGTGAAAGCTATATTACTTAAGAGTGGAAAAGAATTGAAGGCCTTGAAGATGAAAAGACAAATGAAGCCAAATCAAACAAAACAGTGGTAAAGAAAGTGGAACCAAAGCCTATAGAGATCAAGCCTTATTTTTCTCTTGCAAACAAAAAGAGGAAACTGGATAAACAATTTCCAAATTTTCTAGAAATAATGAAGAAGCTTCATATTAATATCTTTTTTACAGATGCCCTACTCTAGGTGCCAAGTTATGTAAAATTTTTAGAAGAAATCTTATTGAATAAGAAGAAATTAGAGCAACATGAGATAGTCAAGCTTATAGAGGAATGTTCTATCATAATGTAAAATAAATTGCCTCCAAAACGCAAAGATCCAGGGAGTTTCTCTATCCCTTGTACTATAAGCTCAATTTCTTTATCGAATGTATTATGAGATTTAAAAGCTAGCATAAATCTAATGCCTTTATCTATTTTTAAAAGATTGGAATCAATTGAACCATAACCCACCAAAGTCTTTTCATAGTTGGCTAACAGATCAATAAAATACATAGATATGCCCTTAATTTTAGGAAGACCCTGTTTAGTCATAACAAAGGCAATAATTGATGTGCAATTAAGGAGACCAATCCTTAAGGTAAGAGACGATCAATTAACATGTAATATTTTTTAAAGTCATTAAACACTCTAAGGAAGACCATATTTGTTATAAAATTGATACTCTTAATGTTTTAGTTTTTGAATTCTTTCAGGAAAATAGGTTAAAGGATCTTTTGGAAGCTGGCCTTGTAAATTTGAAATATAATGAAGTAGAGAAATAAGATATGATTAAAGTAATGGCACATTTAGCGTGTATTCCACCACACAAGAAACATATACAGCTAAGATTTGAAGCACTCAAAAGACTATCTATCAATCCACTAAAGCTATCAATTGAAGAACCACCAACTCTTGAGCTTAAACTTTTACCTTCTCATTTAAAATATGCATTTTTAAAAGGTTCTTCATACTTACGTATAATTATTTTATCATTTTTGATAGGTCTTATGGAAGAAAAGTTGTTAAGGGTGTTAAGGGAACATATGAAAGCTTTTTGTTAGACAATAGCTAATATTCAAAGTGTTAGCCCTTCAATTTTCATACATAAAATTTTGATAGAGGAAAGCTACAAGCTAATAGCTCAGCCTCAAAGAAGATTAAACTCTATGATGTAAAAAGTTTTTAAGAAAGTGGTGATCAAATTACTTGATTTAGGTATTATATACTTTATTTCAGATAGTTTATAGGTAAGTTTAGTACAAGTAGCACCCAAGAAAGGTAGGATGACTATTGTGAAAAATGTAAATAATGAATTTCTCCCAACTAAGACAATCATAGGGTGGAAAGTATGTATAAATTATAGAAAATTATATGATGCCACTAGAAAAGACTATTTCCCTCTACCATTCATTGATCAAATGTTAGAGAGACTTATTGGCCATAAATTTTATTACTTCCTTGATGGATATTCAGGTTATAATCAAATAGCCACAGCTTTTGAGGACCAAGAAAGGCCTACTTTTACATGTCTATATGGCATATTTGCATTTAAAAGAAAGCCTCTTGGTTTATGTAATGCATTAGCTACTTTTCAGACACATATGATGGCTATCTTCCATGACATGGTAGAAAAATTTTTAGAAATTTCCATGGATGATTATTCTATTTCTGGTTCTTCATTTAATGCATGTTTAAATCACCTCGATTTAGTTTTGAAAAGATATAAGGACACTAACCTTGTTCTAAATTAGAAGAAGTGTCATTTCATGGTACAGGAAAGAATAGCATTTGGCCACAAAATTTCAGAGGAAGAAATAAAAGTTGATCAAGCAAAGTTGGAAGTCATTGAAAAACTACTGCTACCCACATTAGTAAAGGCTATAAGAAGTTTTCTAAGACATATTGGATTTTATAGGTCATTCATCAAGAACTTTTCAAAGATAGCAAAAACAAATATAGTTTATGCAAACAGTAACAGAAATAGTAAAACAGTGACGAATACAGTAAATATATATGTATATGTACATATACGAGAATAGACATCGAAACTGTACAGAAAGAAACAGAAGCAGAATTAACAACAGTTATGAAAGATCTAATATAGTGAACTGATAGATACAGTGACAGAATATAACAGAACTCAAAAAAATTACACATAACTTATTAATGAACTTAATAAGTTATAGAAGCAGTATAACATTGAGTATACACAGAACATAACTATAACAGATATACATATGTACAAAAAGTAATCAGAAGAAAAGAAATGATAATTATCATGCATGATATGTATTACATGACATGACATGTCATACAAAGTTTTCAGAAATAGATCCAAAGATTCGAATACATATTTTCAGTAGAAAAACACGATGATCAGGACATCGATTTCAGGGGTGAATACGAGGGCACACCTGTGAGTTTCAGCACACCCGACAGCATCAGGAGCTATATGCTTATTATTAGCCACTATGTTTCGACATATGTTGGTGTGCTCAGTTAACAGCTAAGGGTTTAATGATCCGAGGATCAAATATTAGTATAGCGCAAGACGCTTAGTTTCGGTATCAGATTTAGTGGCATCACGTGTATAGACAGTTTCTAACATATGTTTGTATAGGAAACTCACATAGCCAGGGTGCCGAATCTCTGTATTTAATAGTCTGCGTAGCATAGTAGGTATCTTCGGATACACAGTTTTTAGATATGATTTTCATATACAATTTTCAGTATTTCAGCAACTATTATATCAGCTTTTCAGTTATTTTAGGATCTTCAGATCTACCAGCAGTATTTCAGTAAACAGTTTTCAGACACATGATTTTTGTAAACAAGCCAAGACCTAGATATGATTTCAGCATACTCAATGACATGTCATTTCTACATGACATATATAGTAAAACATGATTCAGTTTATGATTAATCAGTGAGAAACAGTAAAACAGTAAACATTCATAATACATGAGAATCATGTGACAATACATGACAGAATAACAAGCAGAATAGAGAAATTATTTGTTAATCTGATAACCAGTAATACAGACTGAATATGAAATACCATAAAGAAAAGTCAGTATAGATTATTACATATATATAACAGAATGAACAGGTTTACAGAATAAACCTATAACATAGTAATAAAAAAGAAAAGATAATGAATATCAGAAATAGAGCTTAGTGAGTCAAGTTAAACTGCTTAGATTTCTCTTCATTTTGGGTTGTTTACGTATTTTCATATACGTATTTATGACTCAACATGAAGCAGTGTTCAAAAAGTAAGTATACTAATGAAGAATATTCTATCAGATCAGAATGAACTCAATTGAGATTATCAGATAAGCAGTCAGACTAGTTATAGACAAAGTAGAGTCTATTAAGCTAGTAATCAGATTAACAATGAAATAGAAACAAAGCAAGAAAGCATTAAAGAAATAAAACAGAGAATAAGATAAGAGAAGAAGTTATTAGGCTATCTGAGAACTTAGTTAAGTTTATCAGCTTAGTAGCTAGCCAAATATGTGTCAGCTTCGTGTCTACCCAAGGGTAGAGGTAGGAGATGCTTACTGAGTGACTTATCACTCATCCCTCTCAGTTTCCTTTCTTATAGGTTGATGTTTTGGGGAGCTGAGCTTAGAGCACAAGGTGACTGAGGAGTGGGATACAGCTCGAGCGGGTTCTTACCCGAGGTTTTCAATTTCGTATATATATGTATGTATTCAATTTTTAGTAGATAACATGTTGGTTAGTATGCTTATGTTGCTCATGCGTATGGAATGTACAGTATCAATTATGTTTTCAGATACTAGTATTAATAATAAAATATGAGTTTTATTCAGGATACTGTACAGTGGATTTCAGTTTACCATCACATTTATTTTATAAACTTCCGCATTGCATATGTTTTCAGTATAGTTTTGTGTAAGGTTTCCTGTTGGATGTGACCGATAATTATTTTCAGGTAGTAAAAAAATACAATAATATGTTATAGTTTTTATATAATAAATAAATATTAACAGCATAGTGACATCTAGCAAGAAGTCTTACATAACCAGATAATCATATGCTTCCTATATTATCTAGTTATTTTAGTAATAAAAAAAAAGTTTTTCATTTTAAAATTCTTCCCGAATTACATTTCTATCTTGGTTACGTTACAATTTATTGATAATATGAGAAAAAGTGGATGATTTGAAGCTCTAATACCTGCCTAACTCGGCCAAAGTACTACTCATCATACAAGTTTAGGTGATAAGATATTATTTTATCTTTTATTAATATAATGATGAAAATATAATCACTATTTAAAATAAACTTCAATTATCAATATGTTTTTAGTTTACTTAAATTTACAAAATACTCCTATCAAAATAGAAATTTAATTTACCGATTTATCATATACTCCATTCATTACAATTATAATTCACTAGATTTAATTTTTCTAAAATCATATATTTCTTTATTTTTTATTCATTCCTCTCCCATCATCATTACTTCTTTAGCAACAATAGTCGACCATTTTCTTTCTGTCCTCTCCATCTTTACCGGCAATACTAATATTAACTATTCTTTTTTTTCAATAATCTTCACCCCCAATCAATCATTTTAATCACTAATCATTTCTCTCTTCACATTAATTTCAATATCACTCTTATATTTTTTTAATATCTTAAAAAAATCTTCTAATAATCTTATAACTCGTATACTTGAATTGGAAAGAAATGAATGTAAAAAAGAGGGAAAAGAGATAAATAAGAAAGTGATAAACTGACCTTTATTAAACAAAAAATAAGTGAAAGAGCCTAAACGAAGAAGGGAAAAAATGAGTAGGAGAAATAAAAGAGAAATATTAACATTTACTAAAAAAAATTTATGAGAGAAAAAAAAAGAAAACACAATAAAAAAAAAGAAAAAGAAAAAAAATAAATGTGTAAATATTATGAATTTGAAAAAATTATACATGCTAAATATTTTTGAATTATTATATTTTTAATTCTTTCATGCAATCCAATTTACTAATTAAAGTTTTATTGGACTTTTCACCCTAATCGAAATTAATATCTTAATCAGATGCAAAGGGGGAAAGTTGTATTTATATTAACATCAAATTATTGCCAGGCCGTTCCACTTAATTGATTGATCTTAAGGCTCTAGTTGTTTGTCTACAGAAACCAACACGAGCAAGGCCAATTTCGTCAACTCAGCCCACCGAAATAACGAAAATTTGGTAATGGGCAAAATAGTAATTTGACTGGTCGTAAAATATTATTGCTTAGGAGCTTAAGATCCCTCCCGTCTGCGCCTTCGTAAAGCAACTGGAAAAACCAGAGCAGGGGGAGAAACTCCGAAGAATTTAGAGAGAGAATTCTGTCAAGCGATCGAGTAAAGCTTATTCAAGCAGCTGGTAAGTTCAATAGGTGCTATTTTCTAAGCTTGTTTATGCTTGATGGACTTGTATGTTGATGGTTGTTTGTTTCGAAGAAGTCAAAATTGTTGACTTTTCTTATCTAAATTCTTTTGGTTCATTCTTTTAGTTTTTTTGTCATGTCAAAGTTTTGTTTTTTTAATAAATAAATATCATTAAGAAGAGATTTTGACAAATGGGTGTTTGTTAAAAGGCCAGTTTGCAATGGAGTATCATTTTTTATTGGTTGCAAAGCAATTTCTATTGTTCTTTTTTTCTGGACTGCATGGACAGAATAAACTTGATTGAATTATCGTTGGGAAAGTAAACATTTAATTTCTCATGTTTGAGCTAGAGTAATCTGGTTTAAATTTCTTGTTAAATTGTTTTTTGTTCTTGCTGTGTGAAGTCCTTAGATATTGTTCTCAAGTTTTTTCATTTGATTTCTCTCATTCAAATCATTGTATAGTATTAGCTTAAACTTAATAGAGAAAGTGAAATCTAATTATGAAGTTTATTGTATCTGGGTTTCAGCTTCCTGTTGATATCAGAGGAGATTGAATAATTGCTTCTTCCTTACTCCTAGAGTAGATATCCTTACATGGTTCATTGGCAGAAGCAACACCTGAGACAAATAGTAGAAAGCTCCTTGGAATTCAATTCGTAGAGCACATAAAGGGAACAAAAATTTTCGTTCGAAACCCATCAAGCCATCGTTTTAATTTTGACATTTTTGACATATGCTAGCTATCATGCCACTCGGAAAACCACTAGCATTGCCAAGAGTACTGATAAGAACCTGATTCTTTGGGAAAAATTGACAAAATCTCCCCTGTTTTATGATTATTCCCTTAGCCAACACCAACAAAAAAATTACAATGAATTCCTTACGTTACACTGCTCAATTTCAGCCAAGCAACACAATAAAGAACAATCAACAGTGAACATAAGAGAAAGAAAGAAAACAATCACTCATCGTATTAACTCCAATCATGACTAAACATTGTTCAGATTAAAACTTATCAGCCAAAAACACAGCAAATCCAAGAATACAATACTGAAATATGGGTTGGCTTAAACCTAGCCTAAACCCTTAAAAAGTATAAAAAACAACAGAAGATTGATAACAAGGAAAAAAAACTGTCCAGCTCCCTCCTTCTCGCCTTTTTTATACTGTATTGTCTAACAGAATTTCCTCTTCTCTCCTATCCCTAGCTGCCACTTGTCCTTCCTTTGATGCACTCATTTTGTTTGCTAAGGACCACTCTCTATTCTCTTCATGGGCTGGGTTTACACTTCTTGAAGCTTCTGTTTGGATTGCCAATGGCCTGTTTTTCCTCTCCAATTCCTTGGGCCTGCGATAATATACCTTAGTAATTAGGCTTCTATCAAGTACCCTTGATCCTGAAGCATCGGATGTGAGCTTGAAATTCATCCCTTGGAAGAAAACTTACCTTCATGAACCAGATGAAAGTAAAAAGTTATCATGGAAGCTGGGAGATGGATGGGCTCCATTTAATGGGTCAGATGGGACTTCCTTGCTTGGTGAGCTTGATGTGGCTTTCCTCTCTGTATATGCTTTTGGAATGTACTTCTCTGGACATTTGGGCGATAGACTGGATCTAGGGATATTTTTAACTGTTGGAATGATCAGAACCGGTTTGTCTACTTCTTTATTTGGTGTAGGATACTGGGGAAATATCCATGGTTACTACTACTTCTTGATAGTACAGATGCTGGCTGGTTTGTTTCAATAACTGGATGGCCTTCAGTTGTTGCAGTGGTCGGCAACTGGTTTGGGAAGAGTAATAGAGGGCTAATCATGGGTGTATGGAATGCTCACACATCTGTTGGGAACATCACTGGTTCTTTGATTGCCTCTGCATTATTGAGTTATGGTTGGGGATGGTCCTTTGTTGTGGCTGGTCTTATGATTACCTTTCTTGGCATGATGGTTTTCTTGTTTCTGCCTGTTACTCCTGAATCTGTTGGTTCTGATAAAGAAGAGAAAGATGAATTGCATTCCCCCAGGACGATTAGGAGGAAGTAACAGAGCCTTTATTGAGATCAGAGACACTGGTTAAAGAGAAAGCTGTGGGATTCATACAAGCATGGAAAATTCCTGGCGTTGCTATATTTGCTCTTTGCCTCTTCTTCTCCAAATTGGTTGCTTATACATTTCTCTATTGGCTTCCCTTCTACATTAGCCATATAGGTAATTTGACTACTTTGTCTTCTTATTTTTGTGGTTAGCTTAAATATATGAACTCTTAGCTCACTTGCGTATTAATTTCTTTGATGAGTACTTATTCGTTCACACTCATCAATTTGCAGCCGTAGGTGGGAAGTATCTATCCAATTCAGCAGCTGGAAACCTGTCAACATTGTTTGATGTAGGACGGGTGCTTGGGGGTATCCTAGCTGGCCACATTTCCGATCGCCTAGTTGCCAGAGCTATAACAGCAGCAAGTGTCATGTATTGTGCAATTCCTGCTTTGTTCTTCTATAGAAGCTATGAAAACATTTCGTTGACTTTAAACATAATTCTTATGTTCATCACTGGCATTTTTGTAAACGGCCCCTATGCTCTTATAACAACTGCTGTTTCAGCAGACTTAGGAACCCACAGTTCATTGAAAGGGTACTCACGGGCATTGGCAACTGTAGCAGCAATTATTGATGGAACTGGCTCCATTGGGGCTGCTATTGGACCATTATTGACCGGTTATATTTCTGCCAACAGCTGGAGCGATGTTTTCACGATGCTGATGGCAGCAGCTCTACTTGCAGGGCTGCTTCTTACTAGGCCTGTTGTGGCTGAGGTTACTGCAAAGCTAGCTGAATCAAGGTGTCCAACAGGGACAACTGACGAAGTGTGATATTTTGAAATCAATCATATTATATCTTGTGTAATTCTCATGGCTCAGTATATTACAGGTTCTGATCTAAACAAGAAAAGAATGAAGAGAGCAATACTCTTTGATTATGTTCAAAGGTAGGAGAAAATGGTTTTTAGTTCTCTCCAAGTACGGTCAGGAAAAATCAGAGGAATCAGTTAAAAGATTCTTCAACGTCTGTACATACAATTTTTCTGTATTGTTTGGAAGAATGTCTTCTCACTCAATTGGCTAAAGGGTGTATTATTCAGGTGGAAACATGGACTCAATTTGCTAGGAGCTTTCCAATTGCAAGGTAGGTGGTCAAGCTGGTGTTAAGTTGGGTTTCAATTCTACTTTCTTTTAAGGAAGAATGTTGTGGGTCTCAATCTCGAATTGGTGTGCAACATATGACCATTTGAATGGCAAAAAGGTATCGTGAGATCGGCTTTCAGCCACTTTAGAAAAAGAAAAATCCAAGTGAATCACACATATATTTGAGCAGAGACTCTTTTTTCATGTGCTCCTATAATACTAGGAAGCAAAGACCCATAAAGGGATGATCATTCTTCCTTCATAACTATCTGTGGCCTACGTAAGGGCATCAGGGGACCAAAGAAAAATATTTTCATTCCAAACTCTAAAATCAAACTTTGACTTGGAGAACAGTAATGCACCAAATTAAATAACCACCAAGAAATTTCTAACGTGGTCCCTGTTCATTAGCTCCACAGATTTTCTCTAGTTTTTTGTGGCTAGACTACGAAGGAGACACGTGAGAGAATGAGAAAGGAAAATGGTGGATGTGCTTTTGCAGAATTGTAATTTTGCGTCTTGATTCACATAATGAAAAAGTGCAAGTGGGTACGTTGACATTTGAGAGGCTGAAAACCACGAAATTGTCAAATTCAAAGGGAAAAAAAAAAAAAAAAAAAAAAGGGATAAAGAAAGCACTTACTCAATCCACCTTCGGAACGAAACGTGAGATATTTTTGTTATGTGGGATTTGAGAAGACGCTAAAAGACTTATTCCCAGTCAAAGTTTTATTCAATAATAGATTTTTATTATTTAACTTTTAAAAATTTAAATATTTATCCATTGATCAAAGGTAATAATTAAATTTAATAATTAATGATTATGTTTACAAAATTAAAAGGGTATTTTGATCGTTTTATTAATAAAATTTATAAAATAAGTTTTTTAAAATATAAAATATTATTTAAATATTAAAAAATTTTTAAAATATAAAAAAATTTTAAAAATTTTTAAAAATTAAAGGAATTAAAAGCAGTTATGACTATTGACAATAAAATCAGGTGATTGAAAACAACAACTTTGTTCTAAGGGTATTTGACTACTCTGTTTGATGAAGGTGGTCAGATCTATCGTTTCTTATTTTAAAAGTAGTCAAATTTAATCTTCTCTACCAGCAAAAGAGGTTATAAACGGTTGAAAATGATTGATTTTAGAACTACCGATCGCTTTCAACCGTGGTCGATGGTAAAGTTGATCAAATTTGGTTGTTTCTACCAAAATAGGAGATGACTAGATCTGGTTATCTCTGCTAATCGAGTCATCTTTACAACTAGATGACTGTTTCGACGACTTAACTTAATTAGCAATAGCCACTATTGTTAACGATATTGTTGACAGTGGTGATTGTCTATTTTATTTTTAAAAATTATATATATTTTAAAAAATATAGTATGTTAAATATTTTTAAAATATTTATATTTAAATATCATTTTATAATTTTATTATAATTTTTTTATTTATTTAATAAAAAATATTTTAATCCTATGTTAGTAAAATTAAATATAAAAAAATAAAAAATGATGGCATAAACTTTTAAAAATTAAAGAGTAAAAATTAACTTTAAATAAAATTTTGAGTGAGAATAAGTCGTTTGGTCTTTTATAAGAATCTGTTAGTGGGTGACTTAGCCACTAACTAAAGGATTCTTGGCTTTGACATGTTTATCAAATCTCGATATTTCTGATTGAGTAATAACCACCAAAAACTTCTTACACTATCTTTTGATTTGGTAGGCCCAGTTGTGCCAAACCCACCAACAGTTGTGTCAAAACCCAAAGAAATAAAAATTTTGTTATCAATCCATTTTAAAGCTCTAACTTGGTAACCTCATTCCCAGGGGCCCCTAATTGGCCTGGTTTCGGAGGTCCAAACGAGGGAAAAGTCTCCATTGACCTGGTTGAAAAAAGATTTGTTTAGTTGTGAAGAATGTTGAAGCGATAACCTAAAGTATGAGAAAGAGGATTTATTGAAAATCTGACATTAGTGGATATACAAATTGGATAGGAACATAACTTTTTATTAACTGAGAGAGACCCAAGTTGTGTCATATTAAACTCAGTTACATGTACGAATTGGATAACAGCATAAAGGGAAACAAACCACTTGATTGCCATTGAACGAGATGAAAACGTTTCATGAGTCGGAAGCTTATAATTAAACATGAGATGAATTGAAGCAGAGCAGAGAAAGAGAAACTCCTTTTTCACATAAAAGCACGGATCTGGGATGCAATTCATAAAAATAGTCCATATACCTCGGATATGTACTCTCCTAGCCATCTACCTGTAATTAAGGATGATACGAAATCCATCAATCAATTTAGTGTTAGACCATATTTGTTATTTCAACCACAGATATTGGAGTATTTACGTGCCAGAGATCCAACACACATAATAGAACTCTTATAATAGGTAATCGCAGTCCCAAATTCCATCAAACAAATCAACTTAGGTAAAACAGGTTATGCCAGTTAATTGTTCATTCTTTAAAAATAAGTCCTTCGTCTGAAAGTACGTCCTGTAAACAGTACCACTTGCAGGAATCAGCTATTTTTTCAATCGCGCTGGTCTTGACAAATGAAGCATACAGGCTTCAGACCAACAGTAAAAATAGTGCTATAGGCTGCAATATAAAACTACATACATGAATGTAAACACAATAATAAGTTGTTGGGGGAGCAATGGGATTAGGAATGGGCACTATTGCTAGATGTAAGCCATTACATCAACATAAAAAAAAGACTAACGAATGCAAAGGATTAAAGAAAATTCATTCCAATATTTGAATTAGCGACGATGGTACAACTACAACTTGCATAGGTATTAAGCATTTAAACTATCTCCACTGACCGATACCCAAGACTTAATCATATCTTAAAAGCAACAAGACAGCAAGTGGCTTCGAAAAAAAGTTTATTGGTGTGTGCTTCAGTGCATTTCGAACTATAACACACTGTCTCATCAGGCCATTAGAAATATAGAATTGAAACTTCGTTTTTTTTTTTTTTGGTTCAGTCAACCCAGACTCTATTATTGATCATAAAACTTCACTAACAACTATGATTGTTAAAGGTGAAAAACACCTAAAGGTGATGAAGGTCCCATCGCCTAGGCAAAAAAAGCAAAGCCAAGGCGTCACCTCTCGACGAAAGGCAATAAATAAATTAAAATTAAAAGAGATCAAGTCAATTTCTTCTTCCTCATCATCAAGTTTCTCATCTTCAATTTCATCATTTCTTCATCATCAAAACTTGTATTCTAACACCTCATTATCCTTAGAATTTGACTTAGAGTTAGGCTTAAAAAAAAAAAAAAAAAGAGATCTTGACCCTTTTTACAGCAACCAATAATAGAGATAGATCCCAGACGTAGAGAAACAAATTCACCAACTGAGTGGTGGAGTGCTTATGGAGTAAGTTGTCCATATTTGCAAAAGTTTACTGTTAAATTCTTAGAATTGCATGCAGTGCTTCTAGCCATGGGAAAATTAGAGTGTGTTTAACCATGTAAGTAATGGCTAATTACACTCGCACCATTATACTATTTATTTTACCACACTTACATTTACTTATTTAGTACATGTACTAATCAATATGTATTTCATATGTAGGCAAGTTCATAACAAGAAGAGAAATAAGCTAGTACAACAAAGACTGAATGATTTAGTTTTTGTAAAGTACAATCGAGCTTTGCAACGTCAATATTCAGTTAGTGATAGTGCAATTCTAAATTTGGTTGTTATGATTGATAATATCAATTAATGGTTGATAGGAAAAATGAAGGATACAAATGATGCAAATTAAATTGTTAATGATAATGAGGAACTGATGTTTGAAGAGGATTATTTAACTTGGGGTGATGTTGCTACAGCTAACAGCGTTGATAAAGTTGTTTATACTAATAGAACTACTACAAGTTTTGGTATTGATAGGTTTGAGCCAAACACAAAAAGAGCGAAGATCTCTCCTTTTTTAGGTCTCACTCAAAGTCAAATTCAAAGGATAAGGAGATCTTATAATACAAGTCTTTTGATGAAGAAGAATACTTTGATGATATATGGATCAAATCAGAGATGAGAAAGCGAGTGGTCCATCACTTTGTGCTCTCAACTTGCCATTGTCATAATCAAAAGAACAAAAAGAAATTCTTGTCAATCATATGCACCTCTTGCAACCCTATATTCTGCTAACAATTCAACATAAAGTTCTAAATTTTGTAATACAAGGCTATATCCCCATAACAATTCCATCCAAAGAGTTCTCCCATCGTTGCTCTCCGTTGCAACCTCAAAAGAATGAAACTTAATAACTCACTGCCCACGGGCTACAAATGAGGCCACATAATGCGAATCACAACCATTTCCTTTAACTCAATTATTAGTAATAAAGGTTTCCACTTTCCTGTTTTGAAACAAGGGCATCTTCATCACCCACATCACTCAAAACCCTAGCATTTGCATCAGCATTAGATGGTTCATCGACAGCCTGAATATATTTATCCCCTCCCAATCTCAACTTGAAACTCTTTAGGCTCATTATTCTTAACAAAATCATCAGTATCCTCAAAAACAATTTGAGAATGAATTATATACGCTTTTTTGGTCAAAGTAGTAGCCGAACTTTTTCCCTTTTTTTCTTCACTATAGAAACGACATAATTTAGCAAGGTAACTACCTATAAAATGACACCAAGAGATAAAAAAAAAAAAAAAGAGAGAGAGAGAGAGAAAATTTTTGTTTATTTAACTAGAAACATAAGTTCCTTCTTGACACTAAAAAGACTCGAGAATTGTTTCAAATGTGATCCCTAATCAGTAGTCACACCACAAATCTAAATAATGCATAAAGCGAAAGTCATCTATATCAACCTACTCTATTTTCCAATACAGAAACCTTCTCTTATGCTATTGCCATCAGTTTCAGTAAACTTAACTGAGAAACATCTTCCCTGGCTAAATCATAATAGAAATAACGACCTAACGACTATTAATTAAATTGAATCACTGAAATGTAATACAAAAACTAATCTAACAAATAAGAACATTGAAGAAGTAATGGATTGTATTCACGAACCATTTTATCTATTTCAAGACAAAACTGAGCATGTTTTAATAGATTATTTTCTCTTCTAAATCGCATCTGATCCGGAAAAACTTACAAATTTGAAGAAAGAATAATAAAGTATAACCTTTTTCTTTGAGAAAACGGCATCCTTAAGCAGCAACTAATCTTCGTCGCCTCTCTTCTTGGGCTTGCGATACGTCTCTTCAGTGCGCTTGGCCATGAGAATCGCGTCGTCAGCGAGCTTCTTGATATTTGGAACTTTATAGTTTTGAACAATGTAAATCCCACACACCGTCCCTACTATAAACGAGAAACTGCTTCTTATGATCCCCATCGCAACCTGTTTATTACAATTGATTCTCTCAAATCGACTCCTTCTAACCAACAATTAATGAAATTTAAATTTCGAGAAATTCTTCGCGTTTTTTCTGCCTATAGAAACATCGTGGTTTCTCGAACCGTCGGGACGATGAAGGGCCTTGAGCGCCTTAAATGTACAAGTAGTTAAAGCACGATAATCTGAGCAGTTGACTCCTTGACAAAGGTTATCGGCTTAGCCTATCCTTGCCCTTTTTTTGGGGGGTCAATTCTTAAAAATTGGGATTAACGAACCCCTATAGTTTTGTTATTTTTTTTTGTACCCGTCACTTTTGGCA
This sequence comes from Anacardium occidentale, assembly GCA_026122585.1. Classification (NCBI taxonomy): domain Eukaryota; kingdom Viridiplantae; phylum Streptophyta; class Magnoliopsida; order Sapindales; family Anacardiaceae; genus Anacardium; species Anacardium occidentale. The sequence continues at coordinate 233,390 of JAJEJH010000476.1, forward strand.
ACCCAAGGATAACTGCCTTTCCATTACCGTTAAAGTCCGTTAATAAAATCTATTAAATTATAAAATTTCATTTTCACCTTATCAGATATCATTTTTATCCAAATAAAACTAGCACATTTTTTTTCCTAGAGTTATTTTGCTGGAAAATTATTAAAATAAATTTTTTAATAAAAATAATTTTAACTTATTTTTTTAGTGTTAAATGTATTTTGCACACATTGCACTACTTCAAAAGAGAAAGTATCATCAAAATATTAAAAAAAAAAAAAAAAGCACATGATAGTGAAGTTTTGTATAGACTTCACTGTCGACGCATGTTATTATGAATTTTGATAATTAATAGTTCAGAATATAACGAAATTTATTAACCAAACAATCTTCGTCATGTTTACTTAAACTTGATAAAAAATTTAAGCGTTTTATGATGAATTCATGACATTTCTCTCATTCATAATAATAGTATGAAATTGGATGAGAAGTTTGAATTGTAGGGTTTTTTGTTGAGTGAATAGTTATAAAATAATTGTTTTTGAAGTTGATATTGACTTGAAGCAAAAGAATGACAAAAATTTAAAGGATTCAACATAACGTTTGGTTGACGTACAAAAATTCCAGAGTCTATGTAGTTTTGTATTATGATGAGGTTTTCTCTTTCGAAATAGTATAACACATGTTAACTATGAGAATATGTAATAAGTACATGTAAAAAACAAGTCAAACACCTTCAATGCTATAAAAATAAGTTAAATTTGTTTTTCATAATTAAAAAGGAATTATTTTAATAATTACCCTTTTATTTATTTAAAGGAGGGAAGAACCGTTACTCCTCATAATTACATCCAAAATTCAAATTTAAATAACAATTTCCTTATTAATTACATTTAGCATAAAAGATAACAATTAATTACTTGAAGTTATTGTGTTTCAATTCCATGCAAATGATGTGAAACAAATGTCAGCTACTGGATTATGTTATTAAGGTGAGGGATGGTAATCTAAAAGTTGAGACACGAATAGTCACTTCTGTATATAGTAATTTCTCTCGTAGAAACTCCATGTGACACCTAATATTATATATTATTGTATATTATAAATATAGAGAATTTTTTTTTTTTTATAACTGAAATTATCTTTAATATATAACAAGAGTCTCACTCTGACTAACTTAGCTAAAAAACATACAAGTGGATGTTGTAATCTCAAGGTGATGGGGTGGTAAAACCCACTGTATAGTATCTTGAAAAAAAAACTTATAATTTTACTATTACATTTAATAAATATTGAAATCATACGTGATAGTATACACCCATGCATGAGTAATACAAAGCGTGCGAGCCAATATACTATCTACTAAAAACTATACACACACACGCAAAAAAAAAATATATATATAGGTACAAATACTAAAAATATAAGTGAAGACCCCCCCAAGCCATATCCGACTTGTAGCATCCTAGATTCCGAAAGCCTTTTCGGTTAGACTTTCGGGGTTAGAAATGAGATTCAATGAGAGATTGGGAGTCTTACAGAATTCAGGGGCGAGTTGGTAAATTTTCAGAGCCGTGTGACTTTCGTAGGAATCTTTTCGAAAGGATTCGAGCAGGCGAGTGAGCGGGAAATGAATTAAGTTTATTTTCCCTTGTGCACGCCCGTGCATCATTGGTGCACGACCGTGCGTGGATTAGTATATAAGTGAGAATCGTGAGTTAAGTCATTTTTTTTCTCACCCATTTTCATTTCTTCAACAGTTTTCTCTTCCATTTCAGTTCCTCCCGTCCCTAGAGAGGAAATTCAGCAGCAAATAGCTCCCAATCCGGTGAGAGAGCAAAGAGATTAGTTGCTTGAGATAGTTTTCAGAAGCATGGCAAGAGGTAAGTGTTCTTTCACTTCTTCTCGCGGTTTTCCCAACTTACCTTGATGAATTTGGTTGCTTATCATGTTGATGAGTTGATGAATGTTTGTTTGATGATATTTGTGATGAAAATTGATGAGATTGCCGCCCTTGAATCTTGCATGCAAGCTTGATCAAGTCTAGTGAGAGAAATTGATATGTTTCCATGGTAGAAGCCATATGATTTGATGCATGTCGAGTTGGGTGCTTGAATTGTGTTGTTTGTGGTGCTGGGAATGTGTAATTGAAGTGTTATTGTAAATGATTGTGAATTGGCTTGGGTTTTAGAGCATTTTCCAGACGGTGCTCTTGTTGAAGAACAAGATGCATGGCCGTGCGCCTGCATGGCACGGCCGTATGCCTTTGTTTTTCCAGATGCACGCCTGTGTGCACGGCCAGTTTTCCAGGCGCACGCCCGTGCACCTTGGGGAGCACTCCCGTGCGTAAGCGTTTTCAGTGAAGATGAACAGTGAATTCCAGTAGCTTGCATGACCAGGCGCACGACCAGCGCACGGTCCCTTGCGCGGGGTGCATGCCCATGCATCCATGACCTGCACGCCCGTGTGTTAGCCATGCACACCCGTGCACTCTTGCTTGCACGTCCGTGCATCAGTAGATTTTTAGAAAAAGGATTATTAAATGGGAAATAAAGCATGTGCATTCAGATTAATGATATAAATGCTTCAGATAAGCATAAGATAAGCACAAATTCAGATAATAAGCTGTATATGCATATCATGGCATTACATGTAGCTTCAGAAAGGATCAAGGGATTCGGATTCAGTAGTTTTCAGTATTCAAAACCTGATGTACGGTTAAGAGTATGGGTGAATACGAGGGGGCATCTGTGGGATTCAACCTTCTGACACCAGTCAGAATGCTCAGCAGAATTTCAGATTCAGTTTCTGACACCAGTCAGAATACTCAGTAACATTTCAGTTTTACCATCTGGCACCAGTCAAATTAGGCAGCAGTATTCAGATTCAACTTTCTAGCCAGTAGCTAGACTGTTCAGCCCACATGGCCAGGATGTCGAATCCCTGTATTCTACCAAGTCTGATCAGCACAGCAGGTACCCGAGGGTACAGAGAGGTATTCAGATGCATGCATCCATGAGATATTTCAGTAGCATGACATGATATACACATCATGACATGAATAATATTGATATCAGTAAATGAATCAGATATTCAGAATAACTGTTTCAGATTCCAACAAGCGCATAGATGTATGATTAGGGCCGAGGCCCAGGTATGTTTATTATTATGATTGTTTATGCTTGCTTGGGTATTGAGGGAAGTAAGGAGCGCTTACTGGGTGATCTTTATCACTCATTCCCCTCATTCTTCCATCATTTCAGGTGGTTCGTACTGTTTTCGAGGAGCGGCTGGATCGAGGCTGACAAGAGAGGGCCCACACCGCGATCTCAGTTGTATGTATGTATATGGAAAGGCCATTGGGCCCATTGTACAGAACAGATATGTATCTTTTACAGTTGATGTATGTATTTTAGCTTCCGCATGTGTAATTCTGAATGTATAGCAGATTTCAGGAAGGTTTTTATTTATTTGTCGTAGGATTCCCGTCACGGGTACCCGAGTTTTCAGATTATTAATAAAAATGCCTTCCAGAATTCAGCAGCAGGGGTACTCGTGGCGGCGGGTCCTACATATATATATATTGATTATAACATCCTAAGGTTAGAATTTATTTTTTTTGGCTTAAAATTTAGAGTTAGAAGTGATATTTTATGATAGAAATAGAGTTAAGAAAGTTTAAGTGGTAAAATAGTCATTTTTAGGGTTTATGTGACATTGCATAAGTCTCCTTGACAGACTTTTTCATGCAAAGTGCAAAAATATGAAAAATCTATATTTTCCACCATGTACGGCCATATGCCTAAGAGCATACCACCGTGCATGTCAGCCAGCTTTTTTGCCATATTTAAATTCATTCTTATCTACTTTTAGATCATATTTCAACCAAAATTTTTATCTTTATCTCATATAATCTTAACCCTAAAAAAGAAAGACAATAACCAGAAGCCCTAACCAAACCAGAGAGTGAGATTTTCTTTAGAGAAGAAGCATAAATAGACATGGCAAGAGGTAAGTGGTTTTTTACCTCTTTCCTTTGTTTTCCATGTATGTGCTTACTATGCGTTTTGATCTGTGACGATGTATATATGTATATAGCATGTTTAATATTTAGACGGTATATATATATGAGATGAAATGATGAAATGAAAGTGAAATGATAAAACTTGGTTATTTGGGACTTTGATGGAAAACATGTATGCTATTATATATGAGTTACGAGATTTTGAGTTATGATTTGATGAATTTTGGTGCTATTGATGAACTAAGTATGTGATAAGGGATGTGTTAAATCTATGAACCAATTGAAATAGTTTGGTTGTGTATTATATGAGTTTAACATGGTTTTAGATTTTTTAAGTACAATATCGTAGAAATAGGTATGATGCACGATCATGTACTCGTGGGTACATGATCGTGCAGTCTTATTTTCTGCAATATCATGACCATGTTGGTTGGTCATGTGTATTTGGAAAGCTTGGAGCATGACCATGCTTGTAAGAGTCATAGTCATGTATTAAGTCTTGTTTTGTCAGATCATGTAACAAGTCACGATCGTGAAAGACAAGAAGCTTACATACTTGTGTCATACCAGGGACACGATTATATAGTAACATGCATAATCGTGTGTCACTTGTAGCACAATCATGCAATAAACTAGAATGTAGCATGAAAAATTTCAAAAACTAGCATAACCATACATAAGACCATATACATGATCATGCATCTCTATGTATGACTATGTGTCTGATGTTGCACGATCATCACTAAGAAAAATTGCACATAATAGATCATAGAGTATTCTTAAGCTATTATAACGCATACAGAACTTAGTAAAATAATTAGAAAACAAGATATCATGCATGATAGCATTACATGACATAACATGACATACTAGTGTTTTCAGAAAGAGATCTAAAGATCTAAATATGTGTTTTTAAATAAAAAATACAATATTCTAGACATCATTTTAGGGGTGAATACAAGGAGTACCTATGAGTTGCTCGCCTGCTAGAGAGAGAGCCAACGTTAGTTATAGATAGAGATATATGCTAGTGTATATCAGTTCTTAGATTTTAGCTTATTGATTGAGTATGAGTATGGAAAACTCACATGGCCAGGATGTTGATTCCCTATATTCATCAGTTTGTTCAACACAATAGATTTTCATATACAATGTTTTCAAATATGTTTTCATTTTAGGATATTCCGATCAATATAATTATTTTCAAATGAATGAAGGTTTTTCAGTTTCAGGCTTAAAGGCAAAAGATCATGTTTTTAGCATGAAATCCATACCATGACATACTTCGCATAGCATGAAACAAAATTTAGATAACTTAACAAGTAAAGTATTGGAAACAATATATATATACAAATATAACACAAAACAAAGCTTGCTTGTAGTAGAAATGATAGGAAACGCTTACTAAGTGACTTATCACTTACCTTTTATGTTTTTCCTTCTAACAAGTCAGTCAGTTAGGCGTTGATTGAGGCATGAGCTACCTATGGCATGAGGGAGGTCTAGTTTTTTTTTTACTAGAAAGCATGCTAGTGGCTTGGATGCTTGTATGGTTTTCAAACATGCTTGTATGGATTTCATGCATGCACTTTTGTATCATTGTATGCACATGTTACTCGGTACCTTTTATGGGATTATAACATATTATGATTTTCCATATATATATATATATATATATGTATAAAATTTATAGAATTTTCAACCCACCAATGTTTTACTCATATCCTAAGCTTCCACTTGCATAGTTTTAATTGATTAATTTGTATAAGATTCCTACTGTAAATATATTAATAAAGAATTTCATCAGTTTTATAGCTATACATGCATACAAACATATATATATATAGATATGTATAACATAATATACTAATAATGATAGTAACAATAATATATACAACAATGGTTTTTATATATATATATATATAATATAATATAATAGTATTGCAAACATACTTAAACATTTTTTATACATGTAAATTTCTCATTCATATGCAAAATTTTAAAATCATTTATAAACATATTCATAAATATAATCATAAAACACATTAATTTATGAAATATCTCTTTATTAAGCTTTCATTAAAAACTATATATGACATAAAACATACTAATTATACATCGTTTATTCACAGTGTAGAATATAAAATATTTGCAAATGTAAACAATACAAATTGTTTTAAAAACTGAACTACAACCATTAATTGTAAATAAAATTCACATGATTATCTTAATAACCTTGATAAATGTAGTTTTAGTGGTGCAACTACTTAACAAGTAGAAAAAACATAACCTTCAAGGAAAGGGATTTGGGAATGAGTGATAGGTGATTCAATAAGCAATTCTTTCAACTTAGCATACATAACTCTAACTTTGAATTCCATATCTTAAAAGTCTTAATCTTTCTTGCTTAATAATTCTGCATTCTTATCTTAACATCTTAACTTATCTCTTACCATAAATCTTAACTTATAACTATTTCTTAAATTCTTTGTAATTCTTGTAAATTTTTTTTCTCTTTGATCATATTATGTCATATATGTCATGATATAAAACATGTTGAAAACCATAACTAAGCCCAAATGCTTCAAACATAAAATCAGTTACTAAAAATCTCATAATTAGTTTAAAAAACTCATAATCATACTTGTCATATTCGATTCGTAGATCTCATTATAAAATTTATCATAATCGTTATTTAATATATCATTTATAAAAATCATATGCTGATCAGACTGATGAGCATAAAAATTTAACATGCTGACCATATGAGCTTTAACTAATACACAACCTACACTCTCTTTAACAGGTTTAGCCAATGGTCAAATTCTCTCTAATGGATGTTGGTTTTCCTCTTTAATGAGTATGCAAACCTATTTATACCCTCTCATATCTGTAGTGCCCACTGCTATATATTACTATAGACCAATTTTTTTTTTTATCGAAATATATCTTTAATATATAGTAGTAGGTTCTATGCTAATTGCTTACTGAAAATATGCGAAAACTGAATTTATAATTATGTGATGGGAAACTAAAACCCACTGCGCAGTATCATGAAATAAAACTCATGTTTGCTATATAATAATAATATCTGAAAACGTAGAAGATATTTCACATTCCAAATGCATGAGCAATACAAAGCATATGAGCCACAAACATGCTATCTACTAAAAACTAAACATATATACAAACATATATAACTGAAAACTCGATTGAAAACCTACTCAAGCCATATCCCACACTCCAGCCATCTTGTGCTCCAAGTTCAGCTCCCCAAAACACCAAGCTGTAAGAAAGGAAACTAAGGGGAATAAGTGACAAGTCACTCAGTAAGTATCTCTTACCTCTACCCTCGGGTAAACACTAGATTAAGCTACTGTTGACTGGTTAACTGCTATCTATATGAACTTAACTAAGTTCCTAATAGCCTAATAACTTCTTCTGATCCTCTTTTAGCATTTATTAATCTTCTTGCTTTTCTTATTAATTCTGAGACTTAGAGTTCTCTTGAGTTCTCTTAGGATTAGTTGTACTATTTTATTTCTTTACTTCTAACGTATATGGTGCAGTTTAATCTTTCTTTTATTTCTTGTCTTACATGTTTCTGGTTTTACTATTTGTATACTTTTCCATGCCATGTAATATGTATCATGGTATGCTGAAATCATGCTATTTACCGTTAGGCCTGTTTACTAAAAAATATCTTTCTGAAAACTGTTATTAGGATTTGAAGATCCAAAATACTGAAAAGTTGAATAAAACTATTTTTGAAATCTTTGTATCTGAAGATACCTGTTATGCTGATCAGACTGATAAATATAGGGATTTAACATTCTGGCCATGTAGGCTGAACCATACTAACGAAGTGTCAGTAAGCTGAAATATCCTACCATACCAGTCTTTGGACCAGTAAGCTGAAATCTAACCAATCTAACTGAAGTTAGAAAGTTGAAATCCCACAGATGCCTTCTCAAATTCACCTTTACTAACTAACCTAGACATTGGGCCTTAATGTTGCAAATTGATGTAAATGGATTACTTGATCCATTTTTTGAAAACACTGTTTAGCATGCTATGCTGAATGATGCTATTCATGGATGTTATCTTATCAATTCTCTTTTCTTTTTTATTATAGTTTATCTTATTGTTATACTGTTTCTATAACTTATTAAACTTATTAATAAGTTCTGTGTTCTATTATGTTTCTACCAGCTTTGTCTCTATTTTTCCTACTTCTATTCTCTTTCTATTTTTGTCTTTATTTATATTTTCTAATCGTAACCTATCACTAGATTACACTGTTTAAGTTTATTGACGAGTGTTCTTGTACTGTTGTAAGATTGGAAAATATCATATCTTTTTTCTCTTTTCTTTCTTCTTCTTTTTCTTTCTTTTTCTTTATGTTTTCTGCTCTTACTTACTGTTTAGCTGTTTTACTAAGTGCACAGACGTGTGCAAGAAGACACATGGGTGTGTAGGGGGATACACGGGATCGTGCGCTAAGGCATGTTAGCTTTTAGAAAATAATTACGCTAAAAAGGCCTATTGCATGGGTGTGTGTTTCAGGACACACGAGAGTGTGAAAGGAAACACATAATTGTGTCCCTACATACACAGGCATGCAACAGCACACACAACAATCCTGTGTTATGCATACACGAGCATGTAGAATTGGGATCGCACGTATGAGTGTACGCACTAACTGCACAAGCGTGTGTTTGAATTTTCATACGCACATAGGTGCCAAGCAAGACCATGCTCATATAGAATTGAGGCCACACAAGCGTGCATCCCAACTACACAGGTGGGTGCTTAACCCAGATTCTGTAAATGTGTTTGGAAACCCAAAAAATTCCATCCAAACTCAACCATTCCTCAATCAACACACACACACTTCAATCACAACATCAATAACTCAAAAATCATGCTAAAATCACCAAATGCACACATTCAAAGATTTACATGGTAAGAAACAGGAAATAGGTAAGGAAACACTTACCTGAAGTTGTTAAGATCCTCTATCTCTCTATCTCTGACTAAATCCTGACTGGATTAGCTGCTAAAGTTGGCTTCTATCTCTGAAAATGGTGAAGGCTCACTGGGGAGAAAGAAGAAGAGAAATGGGTAAGTTGGCTGAAATGAAAAATTCTCTCTTTATATAGTTGTGCGACCTAAGGAAGACACACGGTCGTGTACCCCTAAGGCACACAGTCATGCTCTTCACACAAGACATACACACGGGCATGTGACAAGCATAACCCATATAAAGCCTCTTTGAAAAAACCATTCTACCCCCAAAACTCACTGAGGCTAATCTCTGGCAATTAAATTCCTCTTCTATCCCCAATTACAAGCCTAAAAGACTATTCTAACCTCGGGTTATTATAGTATCCATCCCCTAAAAGATGTTCGAAACATTGGTTTTTTGTTTTTCATAAATCATGCATTTTCAATTTAAAGATTGAAAAACATGTAAAATATTTTTCTTATGTTCGTACATCATTTTCTTTGGCATGTCATGTCACGAAATATAGCAAATGCATTAAATCTTGTTATTCTCAAGTAATTATTATACTGTTTCATATTTAAAACATATTCTTACTTTTCTTTTCTAGATCTTGTGCATGGTTATGCACCTACAAGCTACTTAGTCTTGGAACTATTACATGACTGTGGGCCAATAATTTGCATGGTCATGTATAGGGTTAAATTTGAGCTAAACCAAACAATAACATATATATGTTTACGTTTAGTTCATTTGTTATGGGTTCGATTCGTATTCAAATTTGTATTCATCAAATTTTTTATGATGAAGTTTGGATTTGGACTTGAGTTTAAGAGTTAAGTTTGGATTTGGGTTTGAGTTTAAGAGTTAAGTTTGTATTTGATTTATATTTGTATTCTTGTTCGCATTCAATTCATATGACTTGAATTTATATTTTATTAATGGTCAAAAGACTAATTCCCACCTAAGGTTTCCTTAAATAATAAAGTTACACCTAAAAAGTTTTAAAAAACCAAATATTTATCCGTTAATCAAAGTCAACTATTAAACTTTACAGTTAACCATTAAATTTAATTAGTCAGAGAGGCATTTTTATCTTTTGGAATAAAAATTTTAAAAGAATAATGAATAATAAAATTAAATTTATAGAAATATATAAAACATAAAATAATATTATTATAATATTCTAAAATTTAAAAAATTAATTATAAAAAATGTCACTACCTCCAATAGCATTGCCAGCAACAGTTGTCGTTGAAAACCTAATGGCCACCTGTTTAGATTGACAATTAGATCTAGTAGAGATGGTTAGATTTGACCACCCCCACCATTAAAAATAGCTATAAACAATTGGTATGTGTGAAACTAGTCATCTTTGGTCAACTTTGATAGTAGAGAAGACTATATTTCGTTACTTTTACCATCGAGATGGCCAAATCTAATCACTAATTCATTCGCTTGGTTAGACTTTTGATGGTCACCGTTGTCAGTGACGGTAGCCCTTTTTTTAAAATTTTTAATTTTTAAATTATTATTATTATTCTTTTATATTAAATTTTATTTTAATATTATTTAATTTTTTAAAGAGTATTTTGGTTATTTACTATAAAATGTTAAAAAATTAGAAGGAAGGTGAGTATTTGGCTTTTTAAAACTTTTTGGGTTGGACTTTATAATTTGAGGAAACCTTGGGGGGGGGGGGGGAATTTGTTGTTTGGCCTTTATTAAAAATTAATTAATAAAATATGATTAAAAATTTTCAATTTAAGTTTGAGTTTATATTTAGTTTGGTTCGTATAATTTATGTTCAGATTTGTATTCATAAATTTTAAAATCATAGTTTAGGTTCATATTTGTGTTCGAATTTGAGTAGTTTGTTTTAAATTTACTCGAATTGAATTTAATAATAAATCCAAATATATTTTGTTTATCCAGCCTAAGTTGTGTAATTAAATTTCATGCATATGGAATTGACTCTTACATAACTATAACTCACTGTAAAACTACTCTTTCTCTCTCTCTCTCTCTCTCTCTCTATATATATATATATATATTATTTTTATATAATAGTATCGCAATATACTTAAAACTTTATTCATACATGTACAAAATAATAAATCGTAACCATAAAATTCACAATTTTTGAAATACATCTGAAATATTTTTCTATTAAATTTTCTATAAAATTTGTACATTATTCAAACATACTAAATACACCTCATATTTATTCATAATGTAAAATAAAAAATGTTTTAGGTGTAAATTATATGAATTGTTTTAAAAGCAAAAAAATACATAAACTATACATATGTACATGATCCATCAAGGGTATCTTAACATAGGTAACCTTGGCAAGTGATTACTCAACAAGCAAAAAAGCATAATTTGCAAGAAAAGTGATGAGAATGAGTGATAAGCCACTCAACATGCAATTTCTTTGACTTAACATACATAACTCTAATCCTGAATTCATATTTTAAAGTCTTGTACTTTAATATCTTAGTATATTTCTTCTCATTACTTATTACTTAATCATCACCTAATCTTGTTAAGTTCTTCACAATTTTATTATTACACTTTTTTCTTTGATCATGCTATTTCATGTATAACATGATTTAAAACATGTTAAAAACCATGAATTAGCCAAACGAATTTGTACTTAATCCTTTTCTAAAAGTCTTATAAAATATATCACAATTGATTCGAAGATCTCGTCATAAATTTATCATAAATCATTTATAATAATCATACTAATTAGAGTGATAAACACAGAGATTTGACACCTCAACCATGTGAGTTCTAACTAATGTATGACTAACACTCTCTCTAATGAGTTTAGCCAATGACCATATCCTGTTCAATAAACATTAGTTTCCCTAATATGTGTACAAATCCATAAATGCCTTTTCGTATCCACCCGAAAAAGATGACTAGAACATCAGTTTTCTAATTTTTCAAACATTTTCTCACTTTCGGAAACATTTTCTCACTTTTGGAAACCTTTTTCTTTTGGCATGTCGTGTCATAAAATACGTGGAAAATGCATTACATTACTCTTTGCGTAATTGACAATCTAAATAATCAAAGCTTAATTAAACATTTATTTTTTGCTTTTACATGTTATGCACGATCATGTAACATTGAATTGTATGACCTTACCTATTTTAAATTCTACAATGCATGGAATTAACTTGCTCATGACCATGACTGACCAACTCATGGTTGTGCCACCATATGGACTCCTTCAACACTTCATGCGACCATGCATATGTAACATAAATGATCATGACACTACGGTTATGAGTGCATGGCCATGTATCTCTCATATGCATGATCATGCATTATGCTCTTCCATGACAGATCATAACCAAACAGTCACAAATCTCAACCAAAGCAACTCCAAATTCACAACATATCTTACATAAACATTGTAGCATCAACATTGCATATATAAACATCAAATGTAGAATAATAATTAGACATTTTTGAATTTATCATTATCAAATCAATATTAACATTCTTTGCTTGCCTCCTAAGCATGTTACACCTAATGATTTTATAACCAATGGCTCATTACTAATCATTGAAGTGATTAAGATAAAGTAAGAAACACACTTTTGGTTGCTGCCTCCATCAAGCATAACATAAATTATCATAAATTACTCAAAATACCCCAGATCTATATATTTCATGCATGATTTACATTTTTTTTTGTTTAACTTCACAATCAATTTTAATAAGCTATTTTCATCATTAATTTTTTTTAAATATTTGTGCAAGAATGAATCTCATCATCATAGATTAAATCACACCAAACAAGTTGAAAAAACTACTCACCTTAAAAGCTAGCTCATAAGTTTTTTCTCTCTAAGCTATACTTCGATCACTGACATCCGATCTACTCAGTCAAGCTCTCCCTCTTTAAGATTTCTTTAAAATCAATTTGAAATATTATGAAATTTATGTTTACAAACTACTTATATAGGGTGCACGAAAATAAAAACATACACAATCGTGTACTCAATGATGCATGGTCGTACATGATGAAATTTCAAAATTCCTGTACTTTTTTGTGTTGTGCACATGGTAATCTCCTAAATTGACACATGTACGACCTAAATAAAGCCCTAAAAGACTAAAATACCACTAGAACCTTGATATGAATCCAACAAATTGGCTAAAATTGCATTTAAAAGCTTAAAAATGTAAATTAGTCTCTAATCACTTTCAATACTTAACATAACATTTTCAACTATCATCAAACAATCTACTTATTTTCATCACCAAATCATTCAACAAGCCAACACAACATCGAGATTAAACAAAATTGAGAGCAAACACTATGAGTTTTACAATAAATTAGATAATTTTTGCATGTAACACATACAATACTTACTAGATTAGCCAAATGATACTCCAAGCATAAAGGCAAGGCCACCAACTTGGAAATTCACCACCAAACCTTTGGCTAAAGTTTGGATAAAGGAAGAACAATTCAATTAAAGAGAAAAAACTCAAGAACCAAAATGAGAGAGATTTTGTATATTCATTAAACCTAGTTTTTACAATATTTTCATGCATTTTTATACTGTTTTCCTAAAGGCATGGTCAAAGCCCTAATATTAATTATAAATATAAGAAAACGAAATTACAAATATTATAAAATTTCTAAGCCATTGAAATGAGAAATGAGCTCATGCTTCATTAATTACAAGTCATACCATTTTTCCTTAAATAAAGGAATTATATCCCTTTGACTTTGTAACTTGCATATCTTCCACTCTTTGAATTAAATTGAAGCCAAATTTGGTAAGTGGGCCTAATTCTCCTTGATGAACATGGGTTGGGCTAAGATAACCTAATGTGAGCTTTTCTTGGACCATACTATTACCTTGAGCCATTTGCTTGGCATGGACCATAGATTTCATATCTTAGACTTCTTTGGCTTTTGATTGCATTCTATGAACATAAAGAAGTATAGGCCTGTTGGAATGGGCTAGGTTCACATCAAACTTATTTAAGCCAAATAAACATAATAAAATCCTTGATTTCTATTCATTCTTACCCATTTTACGTTTAAACCAAACTCGGGCTCTTACAACTTTCCCCTTCTTATAAAATTCTTTCCCTAGAATTACTTGAACAATTCTAGAAACCTCAGCTTGAACTCAGACTCAATCCCTTAAGTTAATTCCTTATATCTCTAATTTCTCTACAAAAGCAAAATCCATCAAATCTCTTTATTCTTTAAGGTCTTAACCTAATGATCCAAAATCTGAACTAGCTACTTTTGATAACTCAGATCATCTACCAACTCAATACCTTGAATCTCAAGCATAAGTGAAGAATCCCCAAATTACTTTTTTAATAAAAAGACATAAAGACATTATGAATACAATCCATATTGACAAGAAAAACTAATCTATAAGCCATACTACCGACTCTCTCTATAGTCTCATACGATTTAATATATTGTGGAGCAAGTTTACCCTTTTTACCGAATCTAACCACTCTCTTGTACAAAAAAACTTTCAAGAAAATTTTATCACCAATCTGAAACTCTAAATCTCTCTATCACTTATCAACATTACTTTTCTATCAATCTTAGGTCTATCTCATACACTGTCAAGTGCGTTGAATCTAATTTGCATCCACAAGATCTTTCTCACCAATCTCATGTCATTGCAAAGGAGACTTACACCTTCGACCATACAAAGTCTCATACGAAGCCATTTAAATAGTCGACTAATAACTATTATTATATGCAAACTCTATTGAAGGTAACAACTCTACCCAAAATGATCTGTGATCCTTACAACATACCTTAAACATATCTTCCAAAATCTGATTAGTTCTATTTATCTACTCATTTGTCTATGAATGATACATCGCACTAAAAACCAATCTAAAACCCGAAGATCTCTAAAAGCTCCCTTAGAATGCAGACATAAACCTTAAATTTTTTTTTAGACAATAACCCTTGGAATTCCATTCAACTTGATAATCTCTTAGATATGTAACTGACTTAGTTAATCAATTAGCATACCCTTTCTGATAGGCAAGAAGTGAGCAGATTTAGTTACATGATCTATTATAAGTTAAATACCATTATGACCCTATTGAACCTAAAATAACCCATAATAAAGTCTATAGTAACAATCTTCCATTTCCACTTAGAAATACTTAATGGTTGTAACAACCTAGAAGATCTCTATTGTTGTGTCCTGACTTATTAGCAAGTCAAACACTTAACCATATAATTTGCTATATCTTTTTTCATACTAGATTACTAAAACCTTCTTTTGAGCTCTAAATACATTTTAACACTCTCTATATGAGCTATATACACTAAACTATACGTTTCTACCGTGATTTTTTGCCTTAAACCATTATCTTCAAGAACACATGATTTACCTTTGTACCTTAGTATCCTATCCCTCATCTCAAAATCAACAATTGGGTTATCTCTGATCTTTTAAACCATACCCTAAGACCAAGCATCAGATAACTACTAAAATCAAATATCATCCACTAAAGTAGACTCAATCTATAACCTTAAAAACCCTACAGTCAAAATCTCAATATGTACTTTGTAAATCTTGTACTGTAACTCTCTATGCATAGACATCTTGAATAAAACCACTTTTCTACTCAATATTTTTGCCACTACATTAGCTTTACCTGAATGAAATTTGCTCTCATAATCTTAATCCTTAACCAGTTCTAGCCATCCATGTTGCCTTATATTAAGTTTTTTATAAGAGAAGAAATATCTCAAACTCTTATGATAAGAATATATATTATATCTCATCCCATAGAAATAATGACTTCAAATTTTTAAAACAAACACCACAATAACCAACTCTAAATCATGGGTTAGGTATCTTAATGTATAATCTTCTAACTATCTTGAAGCATAAGTAATAACCTTACCACTGTATATTAATATTGCTCAAATATCCTAATGAGATACATTTGCATAGATATCATACTCAATTCCTTTTTCAGGCAAAGCTAAAACTGGAGTTATCAAGGCAGTTATGAAACACCTTATTCATCAATTGTATAAGTACTGTCAGAGCATTAGTTAACCTAATGACATTACTACAAACTTATAATGACTATATCTTGTCGTGCAAATAGTCTTAGGCATATCCTTATTTACCACCCTAACTTGATGATACCTAGGTCTTAAATCAATCTTAAAAAACATAACAACCTCTCTCAACTGATCAAATAAGTCATTGATCCTTGATAATAAATATTTATTTTTAACTATCACTCTATTAAACTCTTTATAATTGATACATATCTTCATTAAGCCATTTTTTTTTCATAAATAGAATATAAACACCCCACGATGAACAACTCAGCCTGATAAATTTCTTATCTAATAACTCCCCATTTAATATGAAGCCATCTAATATAAAGCCTTAAAAATAAGAGTTATACCTGATACCAACTAAATACTGAAATCAATCTCTCTTTTTAAAGCTAAACTAGGAAAATTTTCATTGAAAATATCTATAAACTCTTTAACCATCACTGCATTCTCAATCCTTAGATCAGATCCACTTTTACTCACAATATTAGTCAAATAACCAACAAACCTTTGACTCAACGTTTCCTTGCCTTAACATATGAGATCATTATACTTTGGATCATGTCTTTGCCAAACATAACTCATCCATATCACTCAAGTGACAATGGACTTTCCTCCTCATATAATCAATCTCAACTTTATATAGCCTTAGAAAATCTATGCCTAATATAATATCAAAATTAGACATCTTTATATTAATCAAATCTACTAAAAAAGATCTCTTTTAAATCACCACAACTTGCCTTATCAACACCTGATCTCTCAATACTAAATTACTATTGAGTAATTTAATACAAATCTTATGATTTACAGTAACAAGATTTATGCTTAACCTATCTATAATACCTTTAGCAATAAAATAATGAGTAACATGAGCATCTACTAAAATAAATAGAGAAGTATCATAGAAGAGTAATTGACCAGTCATAGCCAAAGGATTAATACCTATCTACTCTTGCCTTATAACAAACACTCGAGCTTTATCACCTCCAAGAGCACTAGCACCACCTTAGAAAAGATATTCTAAAGTTTTGTGGCTAGGTTGATGATAGTTGAAACATATATTTTATCCCATCAAACACTCTCCCAAGTGTTTCTTATGATATTCATAATAGGTAGGTAGCTCAACTTTAGCTTTCTTATTACATTTGAAATCTTTCTTTCTCTGTCCCAAACTCCTACCTTTACCTTGACTATCACTAGCTCTAAGAAACATGCCCATCCTCTTTAAACACATCTCAAATCTTAAGGCTCTCCCTAACACTTTACTATACCTTAATGGCAAATGAGCTCCTATCATGACATTTATTGCAATTTTTATATATAGTTCATGCATAAACTTTCACACTTGGTTCTCTTCAGAACTAGTTAACCTGATACAGACCTCACAAAAACACTTAGGTGGTATACTCTTTAAC
This sequence comes from Anacardium occidentale, assembly GCA_026122585.1. Classification (NCBI taxonomy): domain Eukaryota; kingdom Viridiplantae; phylum Streptophyta; class Magnoliopsida; order Sapindales; family Anacardiaceae; genus Anacardium; species Anacardium occidentale. Next base: position 250,927 of record JAJEJH010000476.1, read on the forward strand.
AGACCTACTTCTTTAAGTCAGCTTAACAAACTCTTAGGCATACACATACTCATATGCCAAATTTACACTTTTAAACTCCTTATTAAACATCTTCTTAAAGTTAATCTAGCTTAATCTAGAAACATTTGTAGACATCCCAGCTAAATTCCACCAAACCTTAGTATCTTCTTTCAGTAATACACTACATATTAAATTTTTTCCTTTATCCATCATTTAAAAAAGACCTATGACACTCTTGACTGACTTTATCTACTCTTCAACCACTATAGGATCTCTTGAATTGTTAAATATATATGACTAGTGAACTCTTAAGAAATTATCAATCAGATGTAATCTCTTAAACATCTTCTGCACTCAAACATATTCTAATAGCTTAAGAACCTCTCCTCAAACTATTAGGTCTCACAGATGCACAATTCTTTACCATCTCATGTTTAGGTTAGGACACCTTATCTCTTTACAAATCCAGCAATGTATTAATAAAATTTAATTAATACATACTCACATTTAAAAGAAATTTAAACACTTAAGTTGAGTAAGCATGTTAAAAGCTAACTGTTAGGATCTTTTTCTCATGGCTTAATGTAATTTTTTTTGAAAATAGCATAGCTTTCCAAACAATTTGCTTTTTAAAAAACATTTTGAAATTCTATTTTCAAAACAATACCATTTAGCTCTTACTATGATACAAACAATTGTAATACTACTATATATATGTTTATAATAGTATCACAAACATACTTTAAACTTTATTCATACATCTATAATATGATAAATAATAACCATAAGACTCGTAATTTCTGAAATACATTTAAAATACCTCTATTAAATTTTTCATAAAATATATGCATTGTTCAAGCATACTAAATACACCTCAACTTTATTTATAATATATAACTAAAAATGTTTACAAATGCAAATAATATGAATTGTTTTAAAAACAGAAAATTAAAACATAAACTATACATATGTACATGAACCACTAAGAGTATCCTGACATAGGAAGCCTCGGTAATGCAACTACTGAGCAAGCACACAAGCATAACTTGTAAGGAAAAAGATTAAAATGAGTGATAGGTCTTTTTGTAAGTAATTTCTTCAACTTAACATACATAACCTTAACCTTAACCTTAAATAATATCTTAAAGTATTATTCTTCTTCCTTGAATTCATTTCTTAAAGTCTTACTCTTCTTGCTTAATAAATCTTCCTATCTTAATATCTTATTATATTTCTTCTCATTACTTATTACTTAATCATCATCTAATCTTACTAGTTAAGTTCTTCACAATCTTATTATTATACTTTTCTCTTTGATCATTCTATATCATGTATGACATAATATAAAACATGCTAAAATCCATGACTTAACCAAATGGCTTCATGCTTAATCTATTTCTAAAAGTCTCATAATATAAAACATAATCGATCCACCAATTTCATCATAAAATTTATCGTAAATCATATAAAAAATCTTTATAAAAATCATATTCTAATCAAATTAATAAACATAAGGATTTGACACCTCGACCATGTGAGTTCAAACTAATGCATAACCAACACTCTCTATAATGAACTTAGCCAATGACTATGTCTTCTCTAATGGACACTGGTTTCTTTATTTAATGGGCATATGAACCCATAGATTTCTTATCATGTCTACCACTAAAAGATATTTGAAACATCAAATTTCTAATTTTTAATAAAACATACATATTTGATCTAAAGATGGTAAAACATGTAAAATGTTTTCTTGGTTTTGTAAACCTTTTTCTTTTGGCATATCGTGTTGTGAAATGCATAAATGCATGGAAAATGCATTATATTTTATTACTCTTTGGTTGATTAATAATCTGAGTAATTAAACATTTATATTTCACTTCTGCACATAATGCTTGGGTGTGCACTATTAAGCTACATGGTCATGGCCTTTTTAAAATCCACAACTTGTGGAATTGACTCCCTACAACCATGACTTACTAATTTACAATCGTGCCCTCACATAGACTCCTTCAACGCTTTATGTAATCATGCATATACATCATGTATGATCGTGATACTACAAATATGAGTGTATGACCATGTATTTCTCATATACATGATTGTGCATCGTGCTCTACCACAATAGATCATGACCAAACAACCATAAATCTTAACCTAGGCAGCTCTAAATTCATAACATATCTTCCATGAACATCATAAAAACATTGTACCATTAACATTGCATGTATAAGCATCAAATTCAACATAATAATATATACATTAATACATATCCAAATTGATCATTATAAATCAGCAGTAATATACTTTACTTACCTCCTAAGCATGCATATACTAATTTTACAGCCAATGACTTATCATTGATCATTAAATTGAACAAGAAAAAGTAGGAAACGTACATTTGATTGGCATTTCTGGCAAGCATAACATAAATTATCATAAATTACTCGAAATAACCTAGATATACTCATTTCATGCATGATTTACATTTTCTTTTGTTTAACTTATCAATCATGTTAATAAGCTTTTTTCATCATTAATTTCACTTAAATCATACCAAATAAGTTAGAGAAAATGCTTACCTCAAAAGCTAGCTTATAAGCTTTCTTTCTCTAGGCTATACTCTAGCTACTGGTGTTCGATCTACTCGCTCAGGCTTTCTCTCAACTCTCTAGATCTCTTATTCTGAGTTCTCTTAAAAATTAGTGTGAAATATTATGAAATTTACATGCACAACCTATTTTGTATAGGGCAATAAAAATAAAAATATGTATGGTCATGCACTCAATGATTCACGATCATACATGGAAGAAATTCAAAATTCTTGCACCTTTCCATGCTATACACGTGGCAATCTCCTAGGTTGATACATATACAACCCAAATAAAGCCTTTAAAGACTAAAATACCCTTAGAGCCTATTTAAGCCAAATAAAAGTAATAAAATCCTTGATTTCCACTCATTCTAACCCATTTTACCTTTAAATCAAACTCGGGCTCTTACACTCACTAACTTATAGTTATGGCTTTGTAAGGACTTCTACCATGGTTCATACGCTCATGCATGTAAGAGCATGCACAATCTTGACATTATAAACATGATTACATGATCATGCTTTTCTTACATGCATGGTCATGCTTTAGGCTTTATTACTATTAATCTTGACTAAACAACTATATGTCTTCATTAACTTAACTCTAGATTAACATCAAAGCATAACATATCAATTGTACATGTATTATAACTCTAAATGCAGATAAAAGCACATCAAATCAAGCTCAATTTTGATCAAATCTAAATATAAAATCACCAAATCACCATTAACATATTTATACTCTTCATAAATTTCCTAAGCATGTTCCTGATAATCTTATAGCAAAAAATAATGACAGAAAGCATCAAATGTTTATAAAAATAATTAGGAATCCATAGAAACTATGCCTTAGGTTGTAGCTTCCAGCAAAGCATAACAATTATTCAATATTAATCATAAAATAACTTAGATCTAATATATTTCATACTAAATTTATATTTCTCTTACTTAATTTAACATCATACTACAATAAAAGAATTTTTGCAATATAAGTTAAAGACACCACTAACCTCAAAGCTGATTAGCATTTTCACTTTATAGATCAAATTTTGGTTGTTGGCATCTGAACAATGTGGTTAAACTCTTTTTTAGCTCCTTAGATCTCCTTTTCTAAATAGCTCATAAAATTTTATTTAAAACTTATGAAAATAATATGCTCGATATTGCTTTATGTAGGGCATGCTAAAATAAAACATGCACAATCATGCACACAAAGACGTATAACCATGTACATGACCATACATGGTAAGAATTTGAAAATTCTTAAGCCTTCTTGTGTTATACATATGGTAGCCCCATAGATTGACACGTTTAGAACCCAGATAAAGCCCTTAAAGATTAAAATACCCTTACAATCATTCTAGGAATTTAAAGCCATAAAATTGTGGATTTATTCTTATTTTTACCCAATTTACCCTTTTTAAGAACTTGGGCTCTTACAACTCTCTCCCTCTTATAAAAATTTCATCCTTGAAATTACTTAAACAACTCTAGAAACCTTTGCTTAAACTCAGACTCAACCTTCCAAGTTGCCTCCTCATATCCCAAATTCCTTCACAACATTCTAACTAGTTGAATATCTTTATTCCTCAAAGTTATAACCTAATGATCTAAAATTTGAATTAGCTGCTCATGATAACACAAATTATTTGCCAATTCAATATCCTAAACCTTAAGCATATATGAAGAATCCACAACATGCTTTTTCAATAGAGTGACATAGATGACATTATGAATATAATCCATATTAGTAAGTACAGCTAGTTTATAAGCTACACTACGAACTCTTTCTTATATGGTCCAATATACTAAGAAGCAAGTTCACATTTTCTATATAATCTAAGTACCTTATTATATTGGGTGACTTTTAAAAAGACTTTATCCCTAATCTAAAACTATAGACCTCTTTATCTCTTATCTGTATAACTTTTTTATTAATTGTGGGCATATCTCGTGTGTTGTCTAAGCAACTGTATCTAGTCAATCATCTTTTAAGCCATTTTAAGACTGAATACTCTATCTAAAAAATCATTTTCACTAATTTAGTCAACTGTACAGTACATAATCTTTATCAAAGGAAACAACTCTATCTAATTAGATTTATGATCTATACATCAAGCCTTCAACATATCCTCTAGAATTTGATTAGTCCTCTCTATTTGCCAATTTATCTATAGATAATAGACTATACTGAATGTCAATATAATACCTAAAGATATTTGAAGACTTCTTTAAAATCACTTTTTTACTCAAAGCATATGTAACCATGTTAGCTTCACTAAGATGATATCATATCTTGAAATCATAGTCCTTACTTAACTCTTGCTACCTATGCTACCTTATATTAAGCTCTTTTTAAGAGAAAAAAAATACATTAAGCTCTTTTTAAGAGAAAAAAATACATTAAGCTCTTATGATCAGAATAGACATCTCATCTCACCCTATACAAATAGGATTTCTAAATCTTTAAAGCAAACACTATAGTAGCCAACTTTAAATCATAGGTTATATACCCTAATTTATAGTTTTTTAATTGTCTCGAAACATAGATAATAACTTTACCGCTTTGTATCAATATTGCTCCAATACTCTAATGAGATGCATCTGTATATATATATTATACTTAACTCTTTTCTTAGCCAAAACCAAAACTGGAGCATTCATCAATCTCTACTTTAACTCCTAAAATCTCACCTTCACTTCTCAATCTAAACAAAAAGAACTTCTCTCATAGTTAGAGTTGTCAATGATCTAGCAAAAATCAAAAACTTCTCAATAAACCTCTTGCAATATCCAATTAGCGAAAAGAAAATTCTAATCTTCTTAACTATCCTTGATTTTTGCTAACTCAACACAACCTCAATTTTACTTATATCCACTGAAATTCCTTTGACTGATACCACATGACCTAAAAATGTCATACTATCTAACTAAAACTCATACTTAGAAAATTTTACTTATAACCATTTCTCCCTCAACCTTTATAGCATTATCCTTAAATGCTAAGCATGCTTCTTTCTACTTTAAGAGTATACTAATATATCATTTATGAACACCAAAACACATTTATCAAGGTAGTCATGAAACACCTTATTCATTAGATCCATAAATACTATTATGGCATTAGTTAATCTAAATAACATCACAACAAACTCATAATGACTATATCTCATCTTGAAAGTAGTCTTAGCATAAATTAATCTATGACTCTAGGTTAATGGCATCTAGACCTTAGATTAATTTTCGAAAACATAATAACACTTCTTAGCTAATGAAACAAATCATCAATCATTGGTAAAGGGTACTTATGCTTAATTGTTACTTTATTCAACTTTCGATAATTATTACACATCCTTATTAAGTCATCTTTCTTTTTCACCAGCATAATCAGAGTACCCTATGGTGAATAACTTGACTTGATAAATTTTTATCTAGTAACTCTTACAACTACTTTTAACTCTTGTAACTCAGTTGGAGTCATCCTAGATAGAGCTTTAGAAATTAGAAGTATACTCGATACCATTTTATACTAAAATCTATCTCTCTCTAAAGCTAAAAAAATGTTGTGCTTTGAATCTATATTCATGCTCTTATGTAAAATCAGAAATGAATTCAGTAATCAAGTTTTTAACGCCCTTAGTTTTGATTTCAAGCCCTCAAAAGTGTATTCCAACCCTTTATGCTCAGCAAAGAGGACCAAACATGCCCCTAAAAATCATGATTCCAACCATGCCTAGTAACACCAATGCCTTCAAAACTAGTATACACAACTTCTCTCAATGCCTTTAGATCATGCTCGAGCCTTGTAATCATAAAAAATGACGTACCAAAGAGTTAAAATTCATTAAGTGACTTCACACGTAGCCAAGGAAAAAATAGGAGTCATTCAAATGAGAAATGGGTTAAAAATTGATAATGAAAAAATGGTGCTCCAATTGGCACCATGGTACAGTGCCCAAATGCCACAGTCTTGCCTTGTATGTATGCCCGGGTACATACCCCTGCACACTTATACACACTGCCTTGTCATGCATACATGCATGTACTCATGTATGCTTGTGCATGAATGCTTACTCACCTAGCACCCGCACGCCTTAATGTCTTTCTACTTATAAATATGCTTGTGCCCTACACACTTGCCTACTTGTGTATGCCTGTGCACATGCCTATGCACTATGGCATAACACTGTAGTGCCATGCTTCTGTCTTTCGTGCGATAACATGGCACCACAATGTCCAGATTTTGTCACTTTTTGGATTTTTCAACCTTTTTAAGTAGTTTTGCATGCTTGTGCCTTTAGAGCTTCTCTAATACACCACTCTTAAAGTTTTTTGAAATTTTAATGATTTGCAAAAAGAATTAAAATGCTAACGATCCTCAAGATCAAGATTAAACAATCAAATTAAAGATCAAATCTAAGGTAATTCAAGATCAAAGGGACTTTCATATAGACAACAAAGGAAGGGGCATGCAAGTTACTTTCATTTTCATAATAATTTAACTATGTGACATATTATAATTAGTTTTAGGAACTTATTTACTTTGTCTTTTAATATTTTCTTTTATTTATTACATGTAACTTAAAATGTATTTTAAGTTAACTAGTGTTAGCTAGATTTGACCATAGTTTATAATTTACCTATAGAAAGACAACTTAGATATTTATAAACAAGGACTTTTAATGAATCAATGAAACTTTGAAGTCTTGTGCTTTTCTCCCTTTTGTTCTTATGAGCCAAGCCTTAATCCTTTATCTAATTTCCATTGCAAGAAGGAAGTTAGTGGTCGAGATTCAAGTTGGTAAGTCTTGTAGTAAATGGGTGGAGCCTTCGTTTAAGCTTATTTGAAAGAGTTTTTTATGCTTGGATCACCTTTAAGTTGGTGAAACATCTCTTTTATGCTTGAGGTTTGTTTTCTTGCAAACTTCAAGTTTATGTTTATTGGCATGAATTGATCATTAGTCCTCTACCTTTCTTGGTGTTCACTGAATGATGTTCCATAGTGGGAGTTAAAGTTTTGAAGTTTTAAAGCTTGTTTGAAGTGGTGATTGCTTAAAGTTGAATAAGTAGTAGAATTGGGTAGGAGATTAGCATAAAAATTGCATGGTTTTGGTGTTTGAACAAGTATAGAAATTCAGGCTAAAGATATGAGATCTAAGAATCTATTTTTGGAGATTATCAACCTTCCAATTTATATTAGGTAGATCCTTAAAAAATACATCAAAAAACTCCCTAAGAACTAATACCTTCTTTATCCTTAGACTAGAGCCACCACTAACTATTACCTTCTTAATCCTCATACCAGAGCTACTATTACACATAATATTGGCCAAATAATTAACACACCTTTATTTAACATTTTTCTTGCCTTTATATAAAAAATCATCACACTTTGGATTCTACTTTTACCAAATACAAACTCATCATTGTTACTCAATTGAAAGTAAACTTTCCTCCTCTTACAATCATTCTCTACTTTATATATACCCAAAAAATCTATGCCTAAAATAATATTAAAATCAGGCATCTCTCTTACAATCAAATCTATCAATAGAGATCTATCTTGAATTATGATACTTTTTCCTATCAACATCTGATTACTTAATATTGAATTACTATTTGGTAGTTTAATACAAATTTTATGATCTATGGTAATAAGATTTAAATCTAATCTATCTATAATACCTTTACAAATAAAGCAAAGAGTAGCACCATAATCAACTAAAACATATAAAAAAGTGTCATGGAAAAATAGTTGAACATATACAACTAGCAAATTGACATATACCTGCTTTTGCCTCACAACAAATACGTGAGCTCTACCATTTCTTCATAGAGCATTAGCACCACCTTGAGAAGGACAATTTAAAACTCTATGGCTAGGCTAACAACACTTAAAGTAAACATTTTGATCAATCAAACACTCTATTGGTTGTCTCTTATGACATTTATTATAAATAGGCAATTGTACTCGAGCCTTTTTATTACTTTTTAAATCTTTTTTCCTTAAACTAGCCTCATACCTTTATCTTTGTTATTAACCTTAATAAATATGATCATTCTCTTAAGACATACCTTTGACCTTAAAGCTTCCTCTAATGCCTCACTACATCTCTATAGAAGACAAGCATCCATTATAACATTTCTCATAATTAGATGTAACCCATGAATAAATTTCTACATACAAACTTGTTTTGAACTAGCTAAACCTGACACAAGTCTTGTTAGAAAATTAAACCTCATAACATAGTCTTTAATAGAAGTATTCCTCTGAGTCAATTCAATGAACTCCTTAGCATTGGAATATACCTAATTAACACTCCTTAGCTCTCCTTCAAACATCCTCTAGAACATACTCTAACTCAAACTTGACATATTGATAGATATTTTGGCCTAATTTTATCAAACTCTAGCATCGTGCCTCAATAGATACAAAAACATACTATACTTTTTCTCTGTAGTCATCCAAAACAATCTTATAACACTCTCAACCAAGTCTATCCACTCTTTTGTCACGTTGGATCTCTCAAACCATTAAATTTATGTAGCTGATGAACTTTTGACATACTATAGGTCAAATGTAATCTCTCAACTATAAGTAAACAGATCATCCTTAAAACTAAGCCTTAACCACATACCAAAAACCAACTCTTGCTTTCTCTAATCATGTCCTTCTAAGGCCTTATGAATTATCTTCTAAACATTTTTAAAATTCAAACTCACTTTAGTGACCCAAGAACCTCTCCTCATACTAGTAGGATATATTAATGCTATACTCTTGGCTTTATCCACTCTAGGATGAGATATGTTATCTCTTCTCATATGTAAAAATTTATCAACAAACACTAACTAATAAACATTCTTATTCAAAAGAAATGATAATACTTACATTTAGTAGGCTTACTGAGAGCTAGTTATCAAGATCTTCAAACTTATAACTTAATGTAATTTTTGAAAGTAATTTAGTTTTCAAAAAAAAAATTGATCCTTTAAAATACTTAGTAATAAATTTTCAAACAATTTTCCTAAAAATCATGTTTTGATACCAACAAATTGTATTAAAGTAATATTTTGACAATATTATGTAGTTCTTGCTTTGATACCAACAATTTGTAATAATAATATATATATATATATATATATATATAATAGGATCACAATCATACTTTAACATTTTTTATAGATATAAATTTCTCATACATCTGTGAAATCTTGAAATTATCTTATAAACATATTCATAGACATAATCATAAAACACATTAGTTTTTGAATTACCTCATTATTAAACTTTTATTAAAAACGTACATGATACAAAACATACTAAATATACATCATTATTATTCATAATGCGGAACATAAAATATTTACAAATATAACCATATGAATTATTTTAAAAATTGAACTATAACCATAAACTTTACATAAAATTCACATATGACTATCTTAATAACCCTAATAAATGTAGCCTTAGCAGTGTAACTACTCAGTAAGCATAAAACATATAACTTGCAAGGAAAGGGATTTGGGAATCAGTGAAAAGTCACTAAGTAAACAATTTTTTTAACTTAACATATATAATCCTAGCCTTGAATCCCATATCTTAAAAGTCTCAATTTTTTTTTGGTTAATAATCCTTCATTCTTATCTTAACATCTTAACTTATTTCTTACCATAAATCCTAACTTATACTTATTTCTTAAATTCTTGTTAATTCTTATAAATTTTTTCCCTTTTGATCATGCTATGTCATATATGTTATGATTTAAAACATGCTAAAAATCATGACTTAACCCAAATGCTTTATACATATAATCATTTACTAAAAATCTTATATTTGGTTTGAAAACCTTATCATAAAACTTGTCATAATTGATCTATAGATTTTATCATAAAAACTTATCATAATCATCATTTATTAAATCATTCATAAAATCATATATTGATCAGAATAATGAACATAAGGAATTAACACCTCAATCATGTGAGTTTTAACTAATGCATGACTAATACTCTCTCTAATAAGCTTAACCAATGATTATATCCTTTCTAATAGATGATGGTTTCCTTGTCTAACAAGTGTGTGAACTTATATATGTCTCCTCATTTCCACCCTTATAAGATGTTCAGCACATCAATTTTTACTTTTCATAAATCATGTATATTCAATCTAAAGATCATAAAACATGTAAAATAATTTTCTTATTTTTTTAAATCATTTTCTTTGGCCTACCATGTCATAAAATATATAAATTGTATTAAATTTTATTATTTTTAAATAATATTATATTTTTCTTATTTAAAACATATCTTTACTCTTTTGTTTTGGATGTTGTGCATGGTCATGAAATTGTTACATGACCATTGGATTATAATCTACATGGTCATATAGCTCTCAAATTAAAAAAATATGGAATTGACTCTCTCATGATCGTGATTTACCAACTCATGTTCATGGCTTTATAAGGGTGCTTGCCATACTTCATATGATCATGCATGTAATAGCATGTAGGATCTTAATACTATAGATACAATTGTGCAAATATGTGCCTCTTGTATGCATGGTCATGCTTCATCTTTTGCTACTGCAAATCTCAACCAAACAACCATGGATCATAAGTAATTCAACTCTAAATAACATCAATACATAACATGTCAACTATACATGCATTATAACTTCAAAACACAAAGACACATAAATGAAGCTTAATAATATAATTATTTGATCAAATCCGAATATAAAATCACCAAATCACCATTAACATGTTTATACTTTTCATATATTTCCTGAGCTTGTTTCTAATCATTTGATAACCTATAAATCAACACTAAAAGCATTACATGTTATCAAAATAATTAAAAATCTATAGAAAACATACCTTAGGTTTTAGCTTCTAGTAAAGCATAAACATTATTCAATATTAATCATATTATAACTTATATCTAATATATTTCATGTTGAATATATACTTCTCTTGCTTAATTTGACATCATACTGCATTAATCAATTTCGTTTGACATTAATTTCATTCAACCATGCTTCAACTCGTCAAATCCAAGCATAAAAGAAGAATTCATACAATATAAGTTAAGAAAACGATTTACCTCTAAGCTGATTAGAAAGCTATCTCTCTCAAGATCAAATTTTGGTCACTAGTATCAATGATATGCTCAAGCTCTCTTTCAACTCTCTAGATCTCCCTCTTTGAAGAGCTCACAAATTCTGACTCAAAATTTATGAAAATAATCTATATGATACTACTTTATATAGGGCACATAAAAATAAAACATGCACGATCATGCATGTGAGGATGCATGATCATGAATGGTAAGAATTTAAAAATTTTCATGCCTTTCTATATTGTGCATATGGCAACCTCATAGATTAACACTTATACAATCTAATTAAAGCCCTTAAAGACTAAAATATGCTTTTAATCAGTCTAAACCAGTTTAAACCTATAAAACTCTTGATTTATTCTCAATTTTACCTATTGTACCCTCTTTTAAAACTTAGACTCTTACAAGTTTTTTTAGAAAAGGAATTTTTTCTAAGAAGTATTAGTAGAAAGAAGATAACATTAGATGAGATTTTGGTTCCATAAGATACATTAGATAAGGAACAAAGTGATATGTCATAAAAGGTGGTAAGACATCGTGAAAATGTCACTTCATACATTAAGGCTGAGAATAAACCTTTCTTTGGTACATAAAAGCTATGTAGATTTGTTAGAGTATGTCATAGGCCCAAGAGGTTAGGATTTCTTATGACTCAACATGATAATATGCTAGTTATTTAAGATCATAAGCTTATAACTCATGATGTTGTTATGATGGATTTAGTTTTACTAAATGGATTAAAGCCATGAAATTTGAGATGGATTCCATATATTAGATACAAGTATAGGTTTTGGTAGACCTATCTAAAGAGGTAAAACCTATAGGGTGTAAACAGGTCTGTAAGAAGAAGATTGACATAGATGGTAACGTGTACACCTAAAAGGCATACTAATTGCTAAAGGTTTCAAACAAAAGCATGGTATCGACTGTGATGAAACTTTTTCAACAATTATAATGCTAAAGTCCATTTGGATTATACTTATGACTGTTGTATACCATGACTATAAGATTTGTTATATGGATGTCAAAAATACTTTTTAAAATAGAAATAAAATAAAAGATGCCTATATAACTCAACATTAAGGTTTCATTATGATAGAAGGTGAGATAAGGAATGTAAGTTACAAAGGTCTATATATGGACTCAAACAAACTTCAAGGAGCTAGAACATTCATTTTGATAAAACAATCACAGAGTTTAGTTTTATTAAAAATAAATATAAACCATGTGTATATAAGGAAGTAGTTAAAAGCACAACCATATTTTTGGTGTTATATATCAATGACATACTTCTGATAAAAAATGATGTACCAAACTTACATTCAATAAAAACCTAATTATCTAAGTGTTTTTCCATGAAAGACTTAGGAGAAATGGCTTACATCTTTAGTATTAAGATATTTAGAGATACATTATTTAGGTTGTTTAACCTAAGTCATAGTATATATATGGATAAAATGCCAAAGAGATTTAGGAAGAAAAAATCTAAGAGGGGATATCTTTTGATGTTGTATGGCATCTATCTCTATAAAGACAATCCTTTAAAACATAAGTAGAAAGAGGTAACATAAGTTAGATATCATATGCATTAGTTATTGAATCTATTATGTATGCCATGTTATGTCCTTGACTTAATGTCCCATACATGTTAAGTGTATGTAATAGATGTCAATTAGATCTAGGAAAATGTTATTAGATAACTATCAAGAATATCCCTTAAGTACTTTAGAAGGATTAAAGATACTTTCTTGGTTTATAGAAGAGAAGAAGAGCTCATTGTAAGAGGATTCAATGATGCTAGTTTTCAAATTAACTAAGATAATTATTGATCACAATTATAGTTAGCTATAAGAGCTGCAAGCAAAGCCTTATGATAAACTTTACTATTTAAATTGAGTTATTAGATTATCGAATACAACCAAGGAAACTATTTAGATCAAGAAATTTGTTTTCAAAATTAGAGTGGTTCTTACCATTGATAATTCTGTGGAGTTATATTATGACAATAATAAAGCCACAACATAAGCTAAGGAACCACAGTGTTACCAGTAATCCAAGAATATACTCAAGAGATTTCATCAAATTAGAGAGATTATATAAATAGGTGATGTACAAATTAATAGAGTACTTACTATTGACAACATTGTAGGCTTGCTAACTAAACCTTTATCATAACAAAAGCATGATAGACATGTAGTATCATTTGGTAGTAAATATATGAATGATTGATGATAGTGTAAGTAGGAAATTGTTAGAGTAGGTGCATTAGAGCCAGTCAAAAAGCTCACAGTTGACTTTTTTGTATCATGTTTTATCATAAATAAAAATGGAATTTGTATATCTATATATCGTTTTTAATTATATGTTTGATATATATCCTAGAATGGCTAAGTCATGATAAAGGAATCAATGTGTATCATTGATTGTGAGGATTGTGTACATATGGTGGATATTCTAGAACTGTCTATAGTTATAGTATTATTTTGACCAAAGACATTGACAATACGTAGACTATCATCATATTAAATGACCTTACTAAAGGGCAATAATAAAACTTACATGTCAAGTTTATTTGGTAATAACTTAGTACAACATATAAGTGCTAGTTATCTACTAGTTTATTGGTATGACCTATAAGAGGATTCTATATAAGATGGTAACTCTAGTGTCTTGAAATAAATCCTTTAACGGATAATAGTGCATATGATCTTAGACTTGAAATCACCAGAATGCCTTGTGCATGCATTGACATTGTTTGATACCATTCTATATAACTTTTAGTTGGGTTATAAATAAGGGGTTATTGGCTACATCTTGAAATATATCAAAGCTATGGTAGATTAATAAATGATTCACCACTATTGAGTATAGGAGAGTGTATCCCACAGGTTTAGTTTAGTTATTACAATGTACTACAAGTTTATGAGCCCATAGAGACATTTAGTCATTATTTGTTGCAAATTTACATAGTCATTATTTGAGTAGTTTGGACACTTATATCAAGGATTCATTAAGGTAGACACTATTTTAATACCTTAACCTTGATGAGATATGAATTAAGAAACAAATTGGATTGCATGGTAACCATATAGTTGGTAGGTTTTTTAGTTCTACAAAATCTTTGTCATTTGGGTGGCTATGATGCTTTGCTAAAAGACAATCTTTATCTGTTGTAAGATAAAGATCTGATATTAGATCAGACATGATTCAAACCACTACTAACATGATAGGGAACTTATGAGTCATACATATTGAGTAGTTGATAGTGTGAAAAAAGAGTTACGTTTACAGTGAATTGCCTCTAGTAATTTTGATCTATGTAATAAGTTGAGTTTGGCTCATTAGCAATTTTGGGATCCAAGTATTAAATTATTGTGAACTTAAGAATTTGACAAGATTATAATTAGGATCGATTATAAAATTTTACTAAAGGATTTTGGGTAAAAGGTAGTAATGTCTTTTCACTATTGTTTAAATAATTAATTTTAATTGATTCTTTTTAGGAGGCTTTATTTAATAAAATCTAAAATTTTATTTTGTTTTATTAGATTATATTACACATGCATGACTGGAGTAAAGTGAAGTTGATCTTGTTAGTAACATGATCATGAGGTGTTGAGTCATAATCATGTAGGCATGTCATTCTTTTTGCGTGAGTATAGAAATTAGGTATGGAATGATCATGCAACAAAAGCATTAAAGATAATAATTAGTTTTAAATTATGGGCAAATTCTTTGTCTAATAGTGCAATTGAATGGATTTCGGATTCATGTGCTTCTAATCATATGACATGCCATGAAAATGTCATCACTTTTCATATAACTATGCCTCATTTTTCACCAATTAAAAAACCAGATGGATCATTTGTTCTAGCCAAGTCTTATAGAGACGTTCCTTTTAACCCTCTTATTACTTTGAATAATGTCCTTTACATACCCTCATTTACATGCAATATTATCTCTATCAACAATTTCTTTTTGTGCCTTACAAGACTTAGCCACGAGGAAGTTGATTGGAATAGGTGAGTTATGAGACGGACTCTATTATTTTCATGCAATCGAAATTCTAATGGCTGCAATCAGTAACACTCATGATTCTACTAAGCTCACTTTATGACATCAGTGTCTTAGACATTTGTCTTTTGATAGGGTGTTTTTTCTTAATGATTTAGGTCTATTTTCGATTAAGTCTTCTAATCAATGTTGTGACTCTTACCATTAAGCAAAACAAGCTCGACCATCTTTTCTTGTTAGTTCAATTAAAATACATGAATCTTTTAAATTAATTCATTATGATGTTTGGGGACCATATCACACCACATCTTTATCTGATGCTTACTATGTTTTAAGTATTATGGATGCTTACACTAAAACCACCTAGAAAATTGAAGAATATTATGAAATATTAATTAAGAGAAGTTTCCAAAAATTCAACAGATTAGTAATAAGGAAAATTATAAAAGTTTAAGAAAATTTAATAAGAAATTATTAGAGAAATTTTATAATAACTAATAAGGAAATTATAAGGATTAATTATTAAAAAAATCTTAATAATAATTATTAAGAAAATGTTAAGCTTTAATGCATGATAGTATCACATGGTATGACATGCCAAAGTATGATTCTAAAAAAATAAATATTTTACGTGCATAAGCTCTAAAGTAGAAAACCCGATGTTTTAAACATCTTTTAGAGGTAGATATAAAAGGGCATCTATGGGGTTATATGCTTGTTAGAGGGGACATGGTCATAAACCAAGCTCGTTAAAGAGAGTATTGATTATATATTTATTGAACTCACATGATCAGAGTGTCAAATCCTTGAGTTTATCAGCCTAATTAGTATAAATGTTTTAAGCAAGGATTTCATGTGTGAATTCTTTATAAGCAAGAGAATTTTGAAGATAAGTTTTATGATAAGATTTTGGATCGATTATGACATGATTTATGATAAGATTTTTAAATCAAATATGAGTTTTCAAAAAACTTGTTTTAAGAAAGCAAGCTTTTGGGCCTAGTCATGATTTTTAAGATGTATTATATCTTGAAATACATTACATGACATGATCAAGAGAAAAGATAATATGATAAGTGATAAGAAAAGTAAAGATTATAAGACAAGAAAATATGATAATAATTATGATAAAATATTAATGCTAAAGGACAGAAATATAAATGTTTGAAAGGTTAAGAAATGCTTACTCAATGACCCGTCACTCATTCCAAAATTTTCTATTCCTTACATATTATGTTTGAGCTACTAAGAAGTGCTATAAGATGGCCTTAGATATGATATCATGTGATTAGTTGTATAGTCTTATGATGTATTATATATAGTTACATTTTATGAGTATCATGACTTGAGTTTTATTACAGTTTTCCTATTATAATTTCAAATAGTTTTATGTATCAATAATATATAAGGTTTTCAATAAATGATGAATCAATGTTTTACACTTCCACAATGTGTGAATGAATAAATGTTTTAAGCTTTTGTAAAGTATGTATGTTTACATAAGTATGTTTGTGATACTATTATATATTAAATAATGTATGGAAAAAAAAATATAATAGTATTTATAATTGTTGGTATCAGAACAAGAATTAGGCCATATTTTCAAAATAACTTTGATAAAATTGTTTTGAAAATTGATTTTCAAGTATTTTAACTAAAAACTTATTTTTGAAAGTGCATTGATTTTGAAAATTGTATGAGTTTAGAGTCAACATATCTTGAAAACCAGTGTTTGTAATGCATGATAAGCGTAAGCGTATTAATATATAGAATAATAAAATTTTAATTTTTTCTAACTCTGTATAATAACTTTAAATAAGAGGATTTCACTACCTAGACTTGGTGATGTTAGAA
Source organism: Anacardium occidentale (assembly GCA_026122585.1). Classification (NCBI taxonomy): domain Eukaryota; kingdom Viridiplantae; phylum Streptophyta; class Magnoliopsida; order Sapindales; family Anacardiaceae; genus Anacardium; species Anacardium occidentale. The sequence goes on from JAJEJH010000476.1 coordinate 268,505, forward strand.
TTAGTGCTTCAATTAAACTTTTAAGTGCTAAGATACGGTTAGGCTAGAAGTTCATACAATAAGCTCATAACATATCTTTTAAAATCTGATTCACCCTCTTTGTCTAACCATTTGTTTGAGGATGATATGCTGAACTAAAGTGCAATCTGGTCCTTAAGGCTCTCTGTAAACTACCTAAATATACTAATAGAGTCTCTATCTAAAATGATGACTCTAGGAACCCTATGTAATTTAACACTCTCTTTGATATAAAGCTAGCCTAACTAATCTATAGTCATCTCCTTTCTAATAAGTAAAAAATGGGCTAACTTACTCAGTCTATGTATAGTTATCAAGACACTATTATACCTTTGTTAAACCTTAGGAAGCCCTAAGATGAAATTCATAGAAACGTTCTCTTATTTCTACTTAGGTATACTCAGTGACTGTAATAACCTAAAAAGTCTCTAGTGCTTTTCCTTAACTTGCTAGGAAGTTAAACATCTAGCCATAAAATTCATTATGTCTTTCTTTATACATAACCACGATGTTGAACCCTTGATGTTTTAATAATTTCTAAAATATGTTAAAATATGTAAAATGATGAAATAACCCTTAGCATGAACTTATTTCATAGCCAAAATTAGGCCAAGAGTTTGTTCTATAGGAATTTCTAGACACACTCGTGTGTCTCACATACATAACCATGTTTAGTTATTATTTCAATCATGTATGGTGAAACACAGCATCGTGTGTAACTCTCATACTAAGGTTTGGAGCATGGTGCTTGAAGGAAATGATGTTACATGATCGTGTAATATTAACACATGACTGTGCTTGTGAAATTTAATGTCACACATGATCGTATGCTTAATATACATAATTGTATTGAATATAAAATCTTAGCCACACGAGCATGTGTCTCATGTCATCCAAACATACTTGGTAAAGGTCAACATATTCAAAGAATATAACAACATATGACCATGCTCAATAATAATACATGATTGTGTATCAAAGGAAAAAAGTCGCAAGCCTATGTCATGCTACCGTACCAAGTCAAAGACAAGTCAAGTTTATCAAAAGCATGACCATGTATAAAAGACACGCCTGTGCTCAAGGCAAAATCAGCTCGTGTATGCCTCATGTGTTGATAGTACATGAATCTCATGTAAGCTTTTAGAAGTTGAAGAGACATACATGAAAAGATGAAGCATGATCATGTATATGAATCACACAACCATGCATGCTTAGCAAAGTTCACAAAATCAACTATTAGGACGCATTTATTAAAGGGAACGCGGTAGTGCACCATAAGTACACTATTGTGCATCTATGTATAGTTTTTCACTAACAACTATAAAATCACTCCAATGGATCTTTTCAACCCAAATGTTATAAAATGGAGTAAATTTGAAAGAAAGAAAAAAAAAAGGATAGAGATTAGCATGCAATAGCCTATACTTTATTTTTGTCTATTCTCCTTCTAACTTCTTTCTCTAAACTCATTTGAAAAACTCTTTGAAAGATTATTGTTGTGCTTAATTTTTCATTAGCCTTAAAGAGGCATCATTTTTTATATTTTATCAAGAAATGAAGAGGATGAAATCCCTAAGCAAAACTAGTTTATAAAGGTGAAATCTTTTGGTAAAAAGATATTGTAATTTCTAGGTTATTGAAATTATAACAGAAAAACCTTTAAGTGGGGTTGCTTAAAGTAATAGACGTAGGAAGTTTGTGGAAAAGCTTTAAACCACTCTAAATTGGTTGAACATTTATTTTCCTTTATCTCTTTACTTTAAATGTTTTATCCTTATATACTTTATACTTATTGACTGTTTGGCTATGATTACTAAAATTTGTGAATAGCTTTCACAAAGTTTTTCAAAAAATCGATTCACCCCCTCTAGGTTTCTATTTTAGCCATTTTAAGTTTAACATACTAAAAATCTCTTATAAGATCTTGATACGTCTTGGCACTACCCAGATGCACTATATAAACTATGTTATGAGCCTCAACTAAAATCATCTATCTCAACTCTATATTTACTAGACTTGGATGTATTATATAAATTGTGCTATAAGCCTCAACTAAAACCCTCTGTTTCAACTCTACATTCTCTAACACACAAAAATCCTATTTTTGAATCTCAAAATCTTTCTATAATTTCAAAGTCAGGCACTAAAAGTCTCTAAAAATCTCTTTGACCCTCTGAATCATACTTTAAATCTAGTTATTTGATAGTTGTCTAGCTCTAATATCATTCAAAAAAATGGACATAATTTGAAGTCTAAAAAACCTTATTGTCACTATCTCAATCTGTTTTCTGCTTATCTTATGTTGTAACTCTCTATGGACAGTATTCCTTGATAAAACCACTTTTCTACTCAAAACATCTACAACCATATTAGCTTTACTAGAATGGTATCTAATCTCACAATTATAGTTCTTTAACAGCTTTAACAATTTTTTTCTATCTTATATTGAGCTCTTTTTGGGTAAAGAAATGCTTTAAACTTTTATGATCTGAATAGATGTTGCATCTAATACCATATAAATAATGTCTCTAGATCTTTAAAGTAAAGACAACTATAACTAATTCTAAGTTATAATTAGGGTATCACAACTTGTAACCTTTAATTGCATAGAGATATAGACAATTACCCTATTAGCATTGTTCCAATCACCTTATAGGATGCATTTGTATAAATTTCAAACTTTTCTCCTTTCTCAAGTAATGCTAAAACTGGAGCATTAGTCAATCTATACTTTAACTCTTGGAACTAAGTCTCACACTCTTTTATCCATACAAAAGGTATCTCTCTCTGAGTTAAAGTAGTTAAGGGTCTTGCTAGACTCGAGAATCCCTTGATGAACCTCCTATAATATTTTACCAAATTAAAGAATCTCTTTACTTGTTTGGCAGTCTTCGGCCTTAACTAACTCAAAATAGCCTCTATCTTACTTAGACCCACTGATACCCTATCAATTGATACCATGTGTCTAAAAAACACCACCTTACTTAACCAAAACGTGTACTTGGCATATATCTGCTTGTCTTTCAATCTCTACAATATATATGTAAGATGCTTTTTATACTCTTTTCTACTCCTTAAGTAAACCAAGATGTCATTAATAAACACTACTACAAATTTATCAAGAAAGTCTTGGAATACCTTATTCATCAAATCCATAAACACTATAAGGGTATTCATTAACCCAAATGACATCACTACAAACTCATAATGGCTATATCTAGTCCTGAAAATAGTTTTGAGTGTATATTTATCTATCACCGTTACTTGATGATATCTAGTTCTCAAATCAATCTTAGAAAATATGATAACATCTTTGAACTAATCAAAAAAATTATCAATCCTAGGTAAGGGATACTTATTCTTTATGGTCACCTTAATTAGCTTTTTATAGTTGATACACATTCTTATTAACTTATCTAGGTTTGTAAACTTCTTATCATTCAACTCTTATAGCTACTTCTTTAACTCTTGAAGCTTAATTAGAGCTATCTAACACAGGACATCAGAGATAGGAGTTGTATCAAGAATTAACTCAATATTGAACTATGGAGTTAGTAAAAAGTGTCAAACATCTATTTAGAATGTCATATTAAGAGAAAGTGTAGTATGTTATATACTTGCTAATAAGAGATGCAAGAATCTATTAGAATTTGACCTAGATATCTATAGAGGTATTAAGGTTTAGTTATAGTGAGCTTTAGCAAATGTTTAATATGAAGTTTAGAAGTACTGACTTGGTATATACTTGGGTTTAAGAGTTTATTGAGTTGACTCAAAAGAATAGTTTGATTAAAGTGTAAGCCATAAAGTTTAATGTATTGGCGACGTTTGTGCTAGGTTTGACTAGTTTTTAAAAGGGTCAAGATAAAAAATTTGTGCATGGGCTGCATTAAAAAATTGTTAAAAAAGTGATAATAGGAGCTTATCCACCTCAAAGTTATAATAAGGCTTTAAAGAGAGCATTGAGATCTGAGGTCTACTTAAAGAAGATACGTATGTTTATTGAGGCAAATAATAAAGATAAGGGTAAAAGACTAGCTTAAGGTAAGAAAGATTTTAAGGGTCATAAAAAGGTCCATATTGAATTGTTGACATAAGGGAAATGTTAGAGAAAAACATCCAAAAGCGTGTTTGATGGGCTAAAATTTATGTTTCAAGTGTTGACAACCACAACACAGGGTATCTAAGTATCCCACTTGAGATGGTAGTGCTCAAGAAGGAAGAGGCAAGGCTCATATGTTTGCTATGAGGCAAGATCAAGTAGATGCCAAACCATTAGTAGTTATCAAATTAATTACTTTTCTATAGTACTCTTTTTTTTGTTTTAATCAAGTGTAGTGTTACATATTGTTTCATTACTAAAACTATTCTAGACAAGTTAAGTTTAAATCCAAACGTGGTTGATAATAAAATTTGCAAAGAGCTATCGATGGTAATTTGGTGATTAGTGATTAGATATTAGTGAGGTAGGTTATGATGATTCAAGATAGGTCATTGTTGGTTAATTTGAGTTTTATAAAGATGTCTAATTTTGATATTATATTAGACATAGATTTTTTGGGTAAATATTACATTGAGATTAACTGTAAAAAGAAAAAGGTACAGTTTTAGTTAAGTGATGGTGATGGGTTTGTTTTTGGTAAAGGTAGGACTCAGAGTATGATAATCTCCTGTGTTAAGGCAAGAAAATTGTTAAGTAAAGGTTATGTTAGGTATTTAGCAAATATTATATGTAAAAGTGGATCTGGTTCGAAGATTAAAGATGTGTCGATGATTAGAAAGTTTACTAATGTGTTTCTTATAGATCTTCCAAGTTTGGTTGTAGAAAGAGAGATTGATTTCTATATTGAATTGGTACCTAGTATAGCTTTGATTTCTAAGACTTTGTATAGGATGACTCTAGCTGAGTTATAAGTGTTAAAAAGTAATTGCAAGAGCTGTTAGACAAAAAGTTCATTAGGTAGAGTTATTCTTGATAAGGTGTCTTAATCTTAATTATGAAAAAGAAAGATGGCTTGATGAGGATGTGTATTGATTATCAAGAGTTAAAAAAGGTGAATATTAAAAATAAATATTCATTGCCAAGTATTAATGATTTGTTTGACCAAGTAAGAGGATTAGTGGTATTTTCTAAGATTGATTTAAGGTTTGGGTATTATCAGGTTAAAGTGGTGGATATGCTTAAAACTATTTTCAACAAGAGGTATGGTTATTATAAGTTTGTAGTAATGTTATTTGGGTTGACTAATGCTCTAGCAATATTTATGAATTTGATGAATAAGGTGTTCCATGATTGCCTTGATAAGTTTGTTATGGTATTCATAATATTCTAGTGTATTTAAAGAGTACAGGAGAGCATGAGTTACATCTAAGGATTGTGTTACAGTGGTTGAGAGAAAACAATTATATGTTAAATTTTCCAAGTATGAGTTTTGGTTAGACAATATGATATTCTTAAGTCATGTGGTGTCAACTGAAGGTATTTTAGTGGATCCAATTAAGGTAGAAGTTGTATTAAGTTGGTAGAAATAGATGACAACTAAGAAGGTTAGAAGTTTTTTGGGATTAGCTAATTATCAAAGGTTCCTTAAGGGTTTCTCTAAGTTGGCTAAATCATTGACTATTTTAACAAGGGAATAAGTTTCTTTTAAATGGTCTAAGGATTATAAGACCAAATTTTAGGAATTAAAGGAGAGACTAACGAATGTTCTAGTATTGACTTTTCATAAGGACAAAGTATAATAAATATAAAGATATGGCTTATCAAGATATAAGAGCAATTTTGATGTAGAGTGGTAAAGTGATTGCTTTCACTTTGAGAGAGGTGAAAGATTATGATTTAAGGTATCTTATGCATGATCTAAAGTTAGTTGTTATAGTATTTTTTTTTTTTTGAAAATTTATAGGCATTATTTGTATAGTGTTAGGTATAATATCTATTATAATCATATGAGTCTGGCATATCTCTTGTCATAAAAAGAGTTTAATATGAGACAGTGTAGAGGGTTAGAATTAGTTAAAGATTATGATTGTGAGATCAAATATCATCTTGATAAATCTAATATGATGACAAATGCTTTGAGTAAAAAAATGGTTTTATCCAAAGTTTTAGTTCAAAGGGAAATTCAGAATGATATCTATAGTACGTAGATTAAGATTGTCACTACTAGATTTTCAAGACTGCAGATTGAGTTAACTTTGTTGAATGAATTTAGGTTTGATATTTGTTAGATGATTGGTCTTAAAAAATAGTTCAAAAATTAGGGATGTTGTAATGGTTCATTTTGAGACAAGAGATGGGATTTTGAGATACAGAGATAGATTGTGTGTTCCTAGTGATAGTGGTTTAAGATAGAGGATTTTGGCAGAGAGTCACAGTGCAATATATGCCAAGATAGAGGATGGGATTTTGATGGTTTTGTATGAAAAAGTATATAGTTGATTTTGTTGTTAATTTTATGTAATAGATGATGAAGAAAAAATAATAATAACAATAATAATGATAATGACAAAACAAACAAAATGTAATAAACAAATAAAAATTTTGATCCCACTTCAGTTAAAAAGTGTAAGGGCATAGGCCAAGAAATGAAGATTATATGGTTTTAGGGTTGAGTGATACCTAACTTAAGAAATTTATGCAATATATTTGGAGAAATGAGGGAATAAATAGAAATTAATTAAGAATTAATCAATTTGTGTTTTGGATAGAGGCCAATTATGAAATTGAGAAAAAAAAAAAAAAAATGAAATTACGTAAAGTAAAGCAAAAACAAAATGAAACAAAACAAAAAGAGAAAAAAGAAAAATATGAAAGAAAAATAAAGACGAAGAAAAAGAAAATTACTTTACTATCTTAGTTAGTAAACAAACCCAGGGTTAGCATGCCCACGATGAGTGATTTCCTAAGTAAAATTAAAACTTAAGGTAAAAGCATGCAAAGCATCCTGAGTTTGTAACCTATTAAGTGACTGGGCACCCTCATCACCAATATTGGCGCAACATCGAAAAGCAAGTTGATAACCCTAAGAAAAGCCTAGAATTCCTTTTTAATAAGAAATAAATATAAATAATAAGTGTGACCTTAATAAAAACTATAGAAAATTAGTCTGAAGGACATATTGACCCTAGGCTTGATTAAACTAAAATAGGGACTAAACAAATAATTAAGAAAATATAATAAGAAATATCATCACAATTTTTATGAGCATGTCATGCGCATTAAGAGTAATGTTTCATGTAGGGTTTTCATCATTGGTTTTGTTATTATAGTATAATGGTTGGGTCAATCTGGGATAGTTTGAGAAAATTCATGGTAGAACTAACAGTTTCATATTCAAAACAATTAGAATGGGCTCAATTAAAAGAAATAAGCATCTTCAACACTATAGTATTAACCAATAGTTTCTACTTTCAACCATCACTTTTTAGGATCTAAAGAATTACATGTTCAAATTTAATACTATATAGATGTGTTTAAAGATTGAGGAATTTAATGTCATCTTGTATAAGACTCAAGAATCTACAAAGGAAACAATATTTCCACGGTTAAGTCTAGCTTATCTTAAAGCAGTGTTGGTAAATTTGAAAATGTTTGTTGTGGAAGTACATGTGATGTCCATATGAGGAGAATTGGTGTTTTCAAGGTTACTAATGGAAAAGCGTCAAGAGAAAAGATGTTCAAGTGATTTTAGTTAGAATAGAATGTTTATATTATGTTTGTGTCTCGCTATTTATTGGCAATCAAACAATTACACGGCCATTATAAACTCTTGGCAGTGGTTAATGAAATAAGGAAAGATGATCACTAGTCTTAGTCATCTTAGGTGAGATTATCTATTGGTTTTCTCGAAGGGAGTACAGTATTGCTACAAATTTGGTTGTACGAGAAGTTAGCTTTAGTAGAGTCACTCGTATCGATAGCCTAAAATATTTTTATTTGTTTAAATTAAGTTTGCCTACTCAAATAAAGGATAACTGGATCCATTTGTTATCAATTACGCTTAAGATTATAGTTGTATGATATTGTCCATGATGGAAAATAGGGTTCTACAATGTTTATATATATGGTCAGTGTATAGTGATTTATGGTTTATCAACAATGTTATTTTATAGCACATTGTGTACTTGTAGGTAGTTTGGGAAGAAGTAAAATGTTTCAACCACTTGGCCTCTAACTAAGAGGTTTTCATAACAAGTACATGCCACTTAGGCTCAAAGGGTCACCCAATTCAAATGGATTGTGTCAAGGGATATGATAACCAACGACGAATACAAAGCCTAGGTGCTTTTACAACAAAAAGATCTAAGTCAAATGATCAAGTCACTTGTCACTGAGATCAAGATAGTTGTTATAAGAGAAAAAGGAATGAATGCACTTTAGAATTTAATTACATGTTTGTTCGAGTTGTTTGGGGCTATCAGTGATGTAATTTAAACGTGAATTATCAGTTATTCACAGAAATAAAGTTTGTTCATATGAAAATCATAAACAATGTGGAGAATAATAAATATATTCATCTAAAATAAGATAGGTACATAGCCAAGAAAAGAAAATAAGTCAATGGATCAGAAAGGTTAGAAAAATAAATAAAGATAACAGTTATTTATCTCCCCAACTTGATGGATCTATAGCATCAGGGCTTTTCTTTTTACTTGACCATCTTTGTAACTCCCTCTAAAAAGAAGTGTAGGCTACCTTCAAACAATCTACTTGACACTATAAAACAATGAAGGACCAGTCAACATAAGCATGTGTAACATATCATCTAAGAAATCATGCATTGCTTAAAGATTACTTAGAGTCTATGGGCCTTCTCTAAAAGACTAGTAAGCACTATCTTGGCTTGCACCAATGTCACTTAAGACATGATAACTACAATAGCCCAAGGGTAGAATTGTCCTTTTAGGCTTGAGACTAAGGGTAAAAGAGAGATTTTCAAATTAGAAAATAAATTTGAGAGGGTTCAAGGGTAGAAGAGTCATTTAAAATCCTTCTGTAGCTTGTACATAGGTATTCTTGAGAGAATATTCTATGTATGATGCGAAGAGAGTCAAAATTGAGATTTCTAGTACATACATGATCATGTGTCTTTGACAAACACTCGTGTGTTAGGTGAGAGGTGTCATAAATGTTTAGTTTTTCTTATTTTCGCTTAACTTATTCTATTAAATTTTCTTCTCTTCTTCTTCTACAGTGAACCCTAGACCAGAGAGCACCCAACTAGCAACCATAATCCAAACTGGAGATCCAGAAGTGGTTAGAGATAGGGATCCTAAAGCAGTAGCAAGAGGTAAGTATTTCCTTACCTTCTTTATTTGGGTTATAACATGGTTTTCTAATTTGAGTTTCCTTAAATGCTTGCTTTATGTTGAAGATGTATGTTGCTATGCTTTGATGATGAGATGAAACCTTGGATGATGATTTATGAGATTATTATGAGGTGTTTGACGTTTATGTGCTTAGGTATGTTGTATTCATGAGAAATGTGAGATTTTTAGCATGCTTTATGTTGGATAGATGAAATGAGAATGCTTATTGACTGATATATTTGTTATATGCATGTTTGATTGAGTTGTGGTTATGTTTGAATGAAGTTTTGCTGGGATTTCTGGATTTTTGGATGTGTATTGTAAAAGAAAAGTTAAGCACACGATTGTGTACCTGAGGTTACACACCCATATGCCTCTTTTTTGTATGAGCATGACCTTGCATGATACCCATATGCGTATAAAAACCTAGACACACTCTCATACAGTCGATGCACATGCCTGTGTGCTCATTCCTAATTTCACATGCCTGTGTAAACAAGACACAAGAGTGTCAAGAGGGAGCTACATGCCCATACAGTATAGGACATGACCTTGTGCCCTAATTACACATATATATGTTCACGCCACATGCCCGTGTAGGTAGCCAAAGTTCTACATATTGATTCCAAAAGCTAGCATAACATAGAACATGACTAACACATAGTCTCTGCGTGCCTTCACACACTCCTATACATTTAGAGATTATGCCCGTACACCTTAAAAAAAGTAGAAAAAGAATTTTAATGCAAAACTAAGCCATCCTGACCGATTTCTAAGCACAAGAACTTAAGAATAACAAAATATAATAACATATCATGCATGATTATTAAAGTATTGAGCATAACATGTCATATAAGATATTTTTAGAAATGGATCCAAAGATCTAATAGCATGATTTTAAAAGTATAAATATACAATGTTTCAGACTTTAGTTAGGGGTGGATACGAAGGAGCACCTGTGGGTTTGCATGCCCGCTAGAGAAGGAAACCAACATTCGCTAGTAGTGCTTCTATTAAACCTATAAGTTTGAGTGACCGTAGGAGACCTTAGCGCTCTAGGGTATCTCTTAGACCTAAGGATATAAGAGAGACTTTCATAAAGATGTTAAGAAAGGGTTATCAGCCAAAAATTAGAGTAGAGGTTTCTGAACCAATATGATAGAGAGCTCATCAGGGGCCAGTTAGAGATCAATTTGGTCAGAGAGGACAGGGTATGTCTGAGACCCTTAAAGAGACTTATCAAATCCTTAAGTTTGGTCATCAAAGAGATCTAAGTTCTAGGATAAATACGGCTAGTACTAGTGGTTCTAAAAAATTGTATCTGATATATAGTTTTCTTTGGGCTTATTAACCATCTAAATTCAGTGGTTCTAGAGATCTAACCATGGTAGAGGAATGGATTGAATTAATAGAGAGTGTCATAGATTTGTTCACCATGTCAAATAGAGAAATAGTTCAATATGCTACTTTTATGTTGAAAAGTGATACAAGGGTGTAGTGAAACCTCTCGAGGACATCAGTTGATAAGGAAAGATTGTCTTGGGTTAAGTTTCAAAGTTTATTTGAGGAAGAGTATGCAATGCTAATATGGTACATGCCAGAGCCCAAGAGTTTATTAAGTTGACTCAATGGACCAATTCAGTTAAAGACTATGCCACCTGATTTAATGCCTTAGCGAGATTTGTTCCTGAAGTAATAGGTTGGAAACCAATCAGAGTTTAGAAGTTCATCCATTGTTTGCACCCTGCTATTGCTAAAGATGTTATGACTAGTTCTTCTCTCCCATAGAGATTCAATGAGGCTTTAGGGAAAGCCTTGAGGTCTAAAGTTTAGCTGCAGATGATGAGTTTCTTTTCTAGATTAGTAGAGAGAGTTCTAGAGAAAGATAGAGATTAAGGTAAGAAACCAATACAATCAAGGAAATCTTTCAAGGGAAAGAGATAGAGAGCAGAGTTACCCTTGTGCAAGACTTGTGGTTGAAGTCACCCAAAAGAGTGTTTTGCAAGACAAAATGTATGTTTTAGATATTAACAGCCAAGTCATAGATTGTTTAAGTACCTAACTAGAGGAGTAGGAGTTAGGCCATCAGTTGGTGGAGTTGGGCCAGGTAGAGGTTTTAAAGGTTTAATTGGCAAAGGTAGTGAAGCCTAAAGAAGTGGTATCAGTACACCCAAAGATGGAGGCATAGCTATGGTTTTTACAGTGAGGCAAGATCAAGCTGAGATGACCACCCATGCAATTATAGGTCAGTTGATTTTCTTTGATACTCCCTAATATATGTTGATTGATTGTGGTACCACACATAGTTTCATATTTAGAGGAGTGATAGAGAGATTAAGGTTAAGCTTTAGTGTGACGGAGAGGAGTATTTATATATAGATAATTGATGGGGGTATGGTAGTGAGTGATCGGGTTCTAGTAAACTAAGAGGTAGCTATTATGCGAAGAACCTTGAGGATAGATTTGATCATGTTACAGTTAGCTGATTTTAATATGATCCTAGGCATAGATTTCTTAAGTCGTTATGAGGCAAAAATAGATTGTAAGAGAAAAAATGTTAAATTACAACTAGACCCTGATCAATTCATCTTCGCTGAGGGTAGAGTTAAGAACATGTTTATTTCTTGTATACAGGTAAGGAGATTATTAAGTAAGGAATGTATAGGATACTTACCTAACGTCGTATGTAAAGATGTAGTTAAGTCAAGTATTGAGGAGGTGCCTATAGTTGAGAGTTTTTAGATGTCTTTCCTAAGGAGTTGTCAGGTTTACCTTTAAAACAAAAGTTAGAGTTTTCTATTGAGTTACTTCCCAGTATGACTTCGTATCAAATGGCTCCAATGGAACTTTAAGAGTTGAAGAAATAGCTTTAAGAGTTGATTGATAAGAAATTTATTCGGTCGAGTTCTTCACCATGAGGTACTCTAAAGCTTTTCTGGCCATTTTCTCTTAAGCAACAGGCACACGGTTGTGTTCCTCAGGACGTACGGGCGTGTCCTCTACATTCTGGCCATGCACACTTCGTGCACACGGGCATGTCCTTGCAGAATCAAAGGCATATGGGCGTTCTCTTGTAGGCACAAGGGCGTGTGTCTGGTTCTGTATTGAGAGCGCTCACTTGGAAATGTAGGAATCCAAGCCATTTCTCATCCAAACGGAAATTAACTTAACATACACATTCTAAGCACTCCAATATACACATATCAAGCATCAATTTCATCATTCATCCATCAACACCAATTCTACCATGGAAATCTACCAATTCTACCATGGAAATCTACCATTTCTCTCACACACACAAAAAAGCAAAGCAAGCATGTATCCTGGGTGGAAATCATCATCTAATGCATCATATCATCACCATATAAACATACAACATCACATATTATGCTGGAAACGTAACAAGCATTTCCAACATCATCAAACATCACAATGCAAGTTAGGAAACTTAGGAAGAAGTAAGAGAACACTTACCTCTTGACATGGCTATTGGAATCTATCTCTCAAGCTAATCTCTTGGCTCTCTTGCTGGATTGGGAGTTGTTAGTGGCTGGAAATCAGTTCTAGGGCTGGGAGATACTGAAACAAGAGAAGAAATCGACTGAAATGGGTGAGAAATAACTTAATCTCCCGTCTCTCTTTTCCTACCCACTTGCACGGGCGTGCAGGGCGTAGTGCACGGGAGTGCACCAAGGAAAATAAATATAATTCATTTCCCGCGCTTCGCATGATTCAAACCTCCCTAAAGGAAACATACGAAGGCCACACAGCTCTGGAAACTTACCAACTCACCCCTAAACTCTTCTAGACTCCCAATCTATTCCTGAACCTCATTTCTAACCCCAAAACTCTACCCTTATGGGCTTTTCTAATCCTGGGATGCTACATTTCCTCTCCCTTTATAAAAATTTCGACCCTAGAATTTACCTGAATAACTCTGGAAATCTACCCCTGATCTCAGACTTTACCTCCAGAGTGGCTTCTTCCACTCTTTGGTTGCGCCACAAGACTTTCACAAGGGGAATCTCTTTATTCCTGAGGACTTTGACTTTATAGTCCAGAATCTGAACTGACTGCTCTTGATAATTGAGATCTTCTAACAAATCCACCTCTAAAAACTGAAGTACATGAGACGGATCTCCCACATACTTCCTCAACTAAGACACATGGAAAAAATTGTGGATTTTGTCCATACTGGCTGGCAGCGCCAATTTGTAGGCAATTGTCCCTACTCTCTTAAATATCTCATAGGGACCAATAAATTTGGGCACTAACTTTCCTTTCCTGCCAAATCTGAGAACTTGCCTGTAGGAAGCAATTCTCAAAAACACTTTATCGCCCATTGATAACTCTATCTTTCTGCGTCTCAAATCAGTATAGCTCTTCTGTCGATCCTGGGCTTACCTCATTCTCTGTCAGATGATCTTGATCTGCTCTATCATCCTCTAAGTAGTCTCTGGCCCCACTACTGTCTCCAAGGAATCTCTCTCTCCAATTTCATCCCAATGGAGAGAAGATCTACACTTCCAACCATACAACGCCTCAAATGGAGCCATCTGAATCGTTGCTTGATAACTATTGTTATATGTAAACTCCATAAGAGAAAGTAACTCTGCCCAATCGGTCTGGAAGTCCATACAACAGGCTCTCAGTATATCCTCCAAGATTTTATTCACTCTCTCAGTCTGGACATCTGTCTGAGGGTGATATGCTGAGCTAAACTATAGCCTGGTTCCTAATGCTCGCTGCAAAGCTCTCCAGAAAGCTGACAGAAATCTAGAGTCTCTGTTTGACACTATCGTCTTGTGGCACCGGTTTTTGTCGCGCCGAGCGATGACAGACTTACCACTCTTGTTTAACCACCCTAGACATGGTCAAGAGGAGCGCATAACGGGTTTTTGACCCGCTACAAAGTCTATGGAGTCGCCACCTGGGAGTAACCCTGAGAAAGTACACATCAGTGAGGATGAGCGATTTAGGGATCCCTTGCAAAAGACCCAACTACCCCTCACCTGCCCAATAGGTCGGGTTTGGAGAGTCAGGTATGGCGATGGGAAGGTGTTAGGCACCCATGTCGCCTGGCGTGAAAGCCGACCTCCACTATTGTGGTTCGTTCATTAAGCGCGTTACCGAGTTTAATTAAGTTTCAGATTATCACACGATGCATTATTAACAATCATACATATACAATAAATTACATTCATCCACGAATATAATAAAATACGGAAAAGAAAATGGAAATTAAAAATTACTACCATTTTTCCATACACCTCTATACATTTCCTCTAATCCTAAACAAGCCTAAAGAATAATAAAATGACGAATAAATCCTGCAAAACAATTTTGTTAGTTAATCTAATAAAATAAATCCTACAAAAACAAATTAATTAATTAATTTAATAAAATAAATAAATAAACCCTACAAAATAAAATTTTGTTAGGAGAGAATTTCTGTCTGAGGGTGATATGCTGAGCTAAACTGCAGCTTGGTTCCTAATGCTCGCTACAAAGCTCTCCAGAAAGCTGACAGAAATCTAGAGTCTCTGTTTGACACTATCGTCTTGTGGCGCCGGTTTTTGCTGCATCAAGTGAGGACAGACTTACCACTCTTGTTTAACCACCCTAGACATGGTCAAGAGGAGCGCATAACGGGTTTTTGACCCGCCACGGAGTCTATGGAGTCACCACCCTGGAGTAACCCCGGGAAAGTACACATCGGTGAGGATGGACGATTTATGGATCCCTTGCAAAAGACCCAACTACCCCTCACTTGCCCAATAAGTCAGGTTCGGAGAGTCAGGTATGGCGATGGGAAGGTGTTAGGCACCCATGCCGCCTGGCGTGAAAGCCGGCCTCCACTATTGTGGTTCGTTCGTTAAGCGCATTACCGAGTTTAATTAAGTTCCAGATTATCACACGATGCATTATTAACAATCATAAATATACAATAAATTACATTCATCCACGAATATAATAAAATACGGAAAAGAAAATGGAAATTAAAAATTACAACCATTTTTCCATACACCTCTATACATTTCCTCTAATCCTAAACAAGCCTAAGAATAATAAAATGACGAATAAATCCTGCAAAACAATTTTGTTAGTTAATCTAATAAAATAAATCCTACAAAAACAAATTAATTAATTAATTTAATAAAATAAATAAATAAACCCTACAAAATAAAATTTTGTTAGGAGCGAATTACGATTATGAAATAAGAATAAAAATAAAATCCATAATTCCCAAGGAATAAACAAAATGCAGCCCACTTAAATAAATGAACAAAGTGCAGCCCGCCCAAAGAGATAAGTAAAGTACGGTGCATGTGTGGGTATATTTGTTATTGGGCTGCATGTTGTTTATTCTCTTGGGCGTAAGTGAAATAAGCAAATTTCCCACCTACCGCGATTCGAACCCAGGTGCATGTATAAGCAAAGTACAGCCACATTTATTCATTTTCCACGCAGAATATTATATATACAATACACACGAATGCATGTATACGACACAACAAATCTAATTTCTGGGGTTTGAACCCAGGATGCCCAAAACCTCCAACTTTTCGCCAGCAAGGCAACAACCACATTCAGTTAGACCCCATGCAATAAAATTATATATACAATATGCACAGACGCACATAGGATAGAAAATTTGCATTTACAAAATATTTATATACATGTAATATTTTTATATACATGTAAAGTGTATATATATATATATATATGTGTGTGTACAATAATATAAACACTCAACATGTACAATTAATACATAACAAAAAATAGTAATACATGTATTTGTGTACAGTAATCAGAAAAATAAAATGAATATGTAAAATGAAAATAAAAATAAAAGAAACACAAAAACCAGCTGTCTCCAGCAGCGAGGTTTGAACCTGGGAGGGGGAAATAACATGGCCACCTGCTGCCATCAGGGCGGCCAATCTGATCCGCCGAACATATATGTAAAAGATTATATATATGTAATATATACGAATACATGTAGGATTTATATACGATATACCAGGATACATATACATACAAAATTCAAAATACAGAATACCAATACACTAAAAATATAGAATGTTTAAAAAAAGGTATCAATGTACAAAAGAAATCGAACAAAAATACAAAATATAAACACAGAAAATATTGAATATACATATAGAATATTCACATACGTACCAAAATACAATAATATATATATATATATATATATATACCGAATATTAACATATTTATGTATAAAATAAAAATACGATACACAAATTATTCATGCAGAATATACAAAATACACTCACATAAAATACAATCTTTATATACATGAAATAATAAATAATAAAAAAAATATTATTTACGGAAAAATCCCCCTCAAGGGCGTACCTGAAAGCTACTGATTCGAAATTTATTGATGTTGAACCGAAGATTACAGGGCACAGAAATTGGTTTTCGAATATGTTAATTTTTTTCTCTCTTTTCTTTTCTTTTTCTGAACTTTTCCTTCCCCTTCTCTGTATTTTTTTCTCTCGGCCGTCTCCCCAGCCGTTCCCAATTTTTTTTCTTCCCCAAAAATCTCCCCAATTTTCTTCCAATCCCCCTCCTGAAAATTTCCTCCCCATTTTCCCAATAAATGCAGCTTTTATACTTTAGGAAAATGTAAAAAACTGGCAGCCCGCCCAAGCAAAAAGCAGGCCACGCGCACGCATAGCCAGCGTGCGGCGCGCTGGCCTGGACAGGGGAGAGAGAGAGAGAGAGCCGTGCACGCCAAGGCAGAGGGCATGCAGGGACTTAGCGCGCGCGTGTAAGACACGCACGCACCGCAGGCCAAGCCTTGAGCCTCAGGCCTGGGCTGCGCATTGGGCTTCCTCCTTTTCCCTTTTTTTTTTTCTTTCTCTTTTTTTTTTTGTAATAAAATAAACACATTTTTTTTCTTTTTTTTTCTTTTCTTTTTTTTTATAAAAATAACATAAAATAAACCTTTTTTTTTTTTTACCTCATTCATCCTCAACTCAACATCTCAAAACTTCTAAATCAACATCCAGGTTTTTCATCATCGGGGGTGACCCTATTGGGTCCAAAATGGGGTGTCTACACATCCTGAGAATACCATGGAGTCTGACCACCTCTCTAATATATAGTCGTGCCAATTGATCTATAGACATACCCTGTCTAATTGGAAGAAAATGGACTGATTTACTAAGTCGATCCACAATCACCTATATACCATCAAATCCTCTCTGAAATCTAGGAAGACCGGAAATAAAATCCATAGAAATGTCTTCCCACTTCCACTTAGGAATACTCAAGGGATGAAGTAATCCTGAAGGTCTCTGGTGCTCTGCCTTTACTTGCTGACATATCAGACATCTAGAGACGAAGTCTACTATGTCCTTCTTCATTCCTAACCATCAGAAATTTTTCTTAAGATCTTGATACATTTTTTTGCTACCTGGGTGTGTTGAATACACCGTACTGTTCACCTATGACAAAATTTTATATCTCAACACTGAACTCTGGGGCACACATACTCTGTCTCTGAATCTCAAGATCCTATCTCTGAACTCAAAGTGTGACACTAATCTCTTTGACATCTTCTGAAACATGCTCTGAGTCTATTCATCTGGCATCTGGTTGTTTCTAATCTCATCAAACAATGAGGATCTGATCTGTAGCCTCGAGAAACCTACAATTACTATCTCAATCTGCTATCTGACTATCTCGTACTACAGCTCTCTCTAAACTGAAAGACTGGATAAGGCTACTCGTCTACTCAATGCATTAGCCACTACATTGGTTCTTCCTGGGTGATATCTGATGTCACACTCATAGTCCTTCACCAATTCTAGCCATCTCCTCTGTCTCATGTTCAACTCCTTCTGGGTGAAGAAATATTTCAGACTCTTGTGGTCTGAATATATGTTACACTTGACTCCATATAGATAGTGTCTCCAAATCTTCAAGGCAAACATGACTACTGCTAACTCCAAGTCATAGGCAATGACCCTACCATTTTGCATCAGAACTGCCCCGATCCCCTAATGGGATGCATCTGTGTATATGTTAAACTTTACCCCCTCTTGAGGTAGTGCCAACACTGGAGTGCTCGTCAATCTCTGCTTGAGCTCCTGAAATCGTACTCGCACTCCTCTGTCTATACAAATGGAACCTCTTTCCTGGTCAAATCAGTGAAAGGCCTCACTAGACTCGAGAACCCCTCAATGAACCTTCTATAGTAGCCTACTAACCCAAGGAAGCTTTGCACCTCTTTTACTGTCTTTAGCCTCGACCAACTCAAAATAGCTTCCATTTTACTGGGATCCATTGAGATACCATCTGCTGAAACTACATGACCTAGGAACGCCACTTTGTCGAGCCAGAACTCATACTTGGAGAATTTGGCGAACAATTGTCTGTCTCTTAACCTCTGAAGCACACATCTGAGGTGCTCCTCATGCTCTACCACACTTTTGGAATACACCAAAATGTCATCTATGAAAACCACCACGAACCGGTCAAGGTAGTCATGAAATACCCAGTTCATCAAATCCATGAAGATTGTTGGGGCATTAGTCAATCTGAAGGGCATCACCACAAACTCATAGTGCTCGTATCTGGTCCTGAATACAGTCTTGGGGACATCCTTCTTTGCCACTCTGACTTGATAATAACCCGATCTCAAGTCAATTTTGGAGAAAACTGCTGCACCTCTCAACTGATCAAAGAGGTCATCAATCCTTGGCAGGGGATATTTATTCTTTACAGTGACTCTGTTCAGCTCTCTATAGTCAATGCACATCCTCATCGACCCATCTTTCTTCTTCACAAATAAAATTGGAGCTCCTCAAGGTGAATAGCTCGGCCTAATGAATCTCTTGTCTGTCAGCTCTTGCAACTGTTTCTTTAACTCCTAGAGTTCAGTTGGAGCCATCTGGTAGAGAGCCTTAGAGATTAGAGTCATATCAGGAATAAGCTCAACACTAAACTCTAATTCCCTATCTGGAGGTAGCCCTGGCAACTTATCTAGAAAGATATCTCTGAAATTTCTGACTATTGGCACCTCTTCGATACTTAGGCCCACTATACTGCTGCATACTACATTGGCTAAGTATCCTACACAACCCTGTCTCATCAATCTGCTCGTCTGGACACAAGAGATCATCATGCTGTTGACTTTGCCCTCACCAAATATGAAGTGATCAGGGCCTATGTGGAATCTCACCTTCTTTTTTCCACAGTCTATCTCGACATTAT
>JAJEJH010000477.1:0-161422 GCA_026122585.1 Anacardium occidentale
AACTTGGCATAAAGTTGACGATCTCTCAATCTCTGAAGAACAAATCTCAAGTGTTCCTCATACTCCTCTACACTCCTCGAGTAAACCAAGATGTCGTCGATAAATACAACAACAAATCTATCTAGACAGTCTTGGAAAACTCGATTCATCAAATCCATAAATACTGCAGGAGCATTCGTCAACCCAAAAGGCATCACTACAAACTCGTAGTGACCATACCTCGTCCTGAAAGCTGTCTTGGGTACATCTCGCTCTACCACTCTCACTTGATGATACCCAGACCTCAAGTCTATCTTATAGAACACTGCGGCTCCACTCAACTGATCGAACAAGTCATCAATCCTGGGCAACAGATACTTGTTCTTCACTGTTACCTTGTTCAACTCTCTGTAGTCTATGCACATCCTCAGGGAACCATCTTTCTTCTTTACGGATAAGATAGGAGCACCCTATGATGAGCAGCTCGGCCTGATAAATCTTTTATCAATAAGCTCCTGAAGCTATTTCTTCAACTCTTGCAACTCTACTAGAGCCATTCAATACGGAGCCTTAGAAATAGGAGCCGTACCAGGAAGTAACTCTATACAAAACTCCAGCTCTCTCTTAGGAGGCAACCCTAGCAGGTCATCTGGAAACACATCAGGAAACTCTCTCACTACAGACAAATCCTCGATACTTGGCCCAACTACATCTCTACAGACCACATTAGCCAAGTACCCTACACAACCTTTACTCAGAAGTCTTATTGCCTGCAAACACGAAATGAGCGGGGTCTCTACTCTCCCCTCTCCAAATACAAACTGATCAGGGCCTAACTGTAGTCTAACCTTCTTCTTTCTACAGTCAATCTCTGCCCCATAATCACTCAGGAAATCCATGCATAAGATTATGTCAAAATCAGCCAACTCTAACATGATCAGGTCTATCCTCAATTTCTTACCCATAATCTCAATCTCTTGATCTGATAGTACCTGGTCACTTAAAATCATACCGCCATCTGGTATCTCTACACAAATACTCCTATTTGCCACACTAGGGATTAACACTAAACTCTCTACTACCTCTCTAGATATGAAACTATGTGTGGCACCATAATCAATCAACACATAAATAGGAGTATTAAGAAAGAGCAATTGACTGGTAACTACATGCGGCTCGACCTCTGCCTAATCCTGTATGACTGTAAAAACTCTGGCTCTACCTCCACCCAAAGGACTAACACCTCCTCTAGGCGCATCGGGACCACCTCTACCTACTCCAGCACCTCTGCCTGCTGGACCACCACCAATCACTGGGCACTCTGACACCCGATGACCAGACTGTCTACATCTGAAGCACACACCCTGCCCTGCTAAGCACTCACCTGAATGCCTCCTGCCACAAGTACACTGTGGTAGCTCTGTCCTCTGCTTCCTTCCTTTACCCGATTTCTTGGACTGCATGGGTCTCTTTCCTCTGTCACCAGCTCTGTCAAGACCTCTATCTAGGGCTCTCTCTGCAGGTCTGTTAAACGCACCCATCCTCTGAAGATATACCTCTGATCTCAATGCTCTTCCCAGGGTATCACTGAATCTCTGAGGAGGAGACGATCTTGTCATGACGTCTCTGGCTATGGCTGGGTGTAAACCATGCACAAACTTCTGAACTCTGGTGATCTCAGAAGCTGCCATACCTGGCACAAATCTCACCAACTGATTAAATCTGGTGGCCTAATCTTTTACTGAACCTATGCCCTGAGTCAACTCTATGAACTCTTGAGCCCTGACATGCATCATATCTACACTGCGATACTCTTCGTCAAACAGTCTTCCGAAATCATCCCAAGATAGACTGCGCACATTAACGGATGTCCTGACGAGGTTCCACCATACCCTCGCATCACCTCTAAGCATATAAGCAGCATATCTGACTTTCTCTCTATCTGTCATGGTAAACAACTCTATGACACTCTCTACCGATTCAATCCAGTCCTCTGCTATTGTAGAATCTCTGGAACCAGTAACTCTAGGTGGCTGATAAGCTATTGAAAGACTATAAATTGGATGAAGCTGTTCTGAACTACTAGTACTAGTTGTACCAGAACACTGACCTCTCTGATACTCATACCCAAGTGCCTGAAAACCCTCTGGTCTCTGATCATAATACTTTCTACCTCGCCCCCGACGGTCTCCGCCTCTACCAGGTTCTTGAGTCTCAACCCTCTCTAGAGGATACAGTTCCTCTCATGACTTATCTGACAATGTCTTTGACGTCCTCTGGTCTAAGAGATACTCTGGAGTGCTGGGACCGCCTAAGGTCACTAGTGCTAATAGGTCTAATAGAAGCATTACTCTATTCACTCATATCTCTAGGTAACTGGGATCTCCTATCTAGAAAATCACAACACAGAGGATCAACATAAAACATAAATTGAAATTTATACTTAAATACTTACGCTGAGAGGAAGCGAGTGACGGCTGCTGGGATATGTTGGTTCTCGGCTCATGCAAATATAGAAAATAATGCATGTGAAAACTCATTGTTTCAAAAAATACTTTTCAAAATCTACTAAATGGTTCAAAGCAATGCTCTGATACCGAACCCTATAGCGACCCCGCCTCAGGTCACTGTGCACTACAGAAATATACTGTATATCATAAATAAAATATACCTGAGACGGGGACTTCTACAGTAAAAAGATCTGCTGCTGCTGAAATAAAAATTTCTTTATAAAAAGAAACTGTAACATAATTTACTATATTAGTAAATTAAATATAAGCGTAAAAACCCAAGCCACTCATGTATAAAAACATACTAGTTATACAGTGTACATATGAAAATATATTACACACATATATACATGAGAAATAAAAGCATGCGAGCCAACATGCTATCTGCTACTGCCGAGCCATATCCCCAAAATCTCGCAGCTGTCTCGCTCCAACTCAGCCACCCGAAACAGTGACCTGCAAAAAAGAAATAGGGAGGAGGGGTGAGTGACAAAGTCACTCAGCAAGCGTTTCCAAACTCAAACACTCGCAGGTCCAAAACAAACTAACTACGTGACTCGTCACGTAGGAGATTTTGCTATACTGTTTTCTTATTTCTGATTCTCTTGATATACTGAAGTATATCAGTTTTCTGTGTTAATCTATCTTACTCTTTACTAAATTCTATTCAGTTTCTGTTCTATTACTATTCTGTTCCTCATGAGATGCTGTACATGACATGAAATGTATATGCTGATGTCATGTATGCTGAAAAACTATAAAACTTGCCCTCAGGCTTATTTTTCTGAAAACATGCTTTTCTGAAAACTCTTTCTGATAATAAAACTGTGATCTGAAGATCCTGAATATATACATATAGTATATGCTGAAATCTACATTAGAAAGTACTGTATCTGAAAATATCTACTGTGTTGGCCAGACTGATGAATACAGGGATTCATCACCCTGACCGTGTGAGTTCAAGGTCTTACTGAATCTACTGAATACACAACTAGCACTCTCTCTAACGAGCTTGGTCAGTGACCATGTCTTCTCTAGCAGACGCTGGTTTCCCTCTCTAGTGGGTGTGCGAACTCGCAGGTGCCCCTTCGTATCCACCCCTATTTGATATATGAAAAATCATATATGTATATCTAAAAATTATGCTGTTGGATCCTTGGATCCAGTCTGAAAACATTTGATATGGCATGTCGTGCTCAATGTTGATAATCATGCATGATATGTTGTTTTATCATCTTATTACTGAGTTCTGTGTGCTTAGAATTGGCTTAGAGTGGCTTAATTTCTCTTTATATTTCTTTTTTTGCTTTTTCTTAAGTGCATAGGCGTGTGTTTCATTGTGCACGGGCGTGTGTCAAGGCGCACAAGACCGTATGCTTACCGTGTCCCTGGGTGTGCTAGCTTCTGGAATATTTTCTCAAAACTTGGTTGGCCACACGGGCATGTGGCACAACGCACAGGCGTGCATATCAGGCATAAGGACATGTATCGCACTGCACGGGCGTGTGGCTGGCTCAAAATGCTTCCTGTGTCTTGCATACATGGGCATGTGGAATTGGGGGAAGACATACAGGTGTGTGTACTCGGGCACACAGGCGTGTGTCTGGATTTTCACACGCATACGGGTAACATGCAAGGCCGTGTCTCATGCAGAATTAAGGCCACAGGGCGTGCATCACGGGCACACAAGCGTGTGCTCAACCCAGATTCTACATAAGGTGTCTGGAAATCCAAAAATTTCCACACCAAACACTTCTACACAACAAATCAACACATATACAAGTTAAATACTGCCATTAGCATGCCAAAATTCACCATATCATCATCTCAAACATGTCATTCATTATAAATTAAGCATATAACACATGTATACAGCATATACGCATGTAAATCATGGAAAGCCACTCAATCATTCAATCATTCATCATATCAAAGCTCAAGCATGTTGAGACCAACTCAAACAAGCACACATAAAGTTCTCATAAGCTGGAAAACAGTAAACATGTTCTGAACTTAGTGAAAGAGGTAAGGAAAACACTTACCTTGCACCATAGAAGCTTGACCTCTATCTCTGGAAGCCTCTGGATCTCTAATATGAAGCTAAGCTACTGGGGGATCTCTCTCACCCAATCTAGGGTTCACTAGAGCTGGGGAAGAAGAAGAGAAAACAAGGAAATAAGTTAGGAACTGAAATCTACGCGCAACTGGGAAAAATAAAACAATTTATGGCTAAAAGGTGAGACACACGGTCGTGTGTCCTAGGCACACGGTCGTGTGTGAAGTGGAAAACTTCCATTTCCACCCACCCTCGTGTACAAATTGAAACCAAGCCCCAAAAGGCTTCTAAAGGACTCTTCTACCCCTGAACCCTCTCAAACTCTTTCCTAAACAGAAAATTTCTATTTTACTCTCGGATTCAGAACCTAAAATGATAGTACTACCCTTGGGCCATTACAATTATTTTACCATTTTATGATGTTTTCCTTGAGAATGAGTGTTGATTGTACTCTTGTCATGAACTAATTTTCTTTAAACTAGGGTAAGGACGTAATCTTATTATCACACTTATTTGTTATTTTAATCAATTTATGTTTATATTCACATGGTTGAGTAATTGATAATTGTGCTTAATTATGTTAAATGTTTAATCACCATTCAATTTATATATGAATTTGTGATTCTGACTGAGAAGTAGATTACGAATGCAAATTTATTACAATTACCATGAGTTTAGTGACAAATTAGAGAGGTAATGGGATTTGTATGGTTGTATGGATTCTTGAATGCATTGCATCTTCCGTTATGTTGGCAAAATGAAGAGTCAGTAGGTTAGCGACAGACATAGATTAATTTCGAACAAGAAAGGTTGTTAATAATTGTGTGAATTTGATCATCAATCAGTGAATATTAAACTGAATTTTGAAAAGTTGATAAATGAGTTAGTAACTAGGTGAAGCCTTAGCCCTAACGTCCTTTCATTTGAAGTAATTTGTTGTTGTGTTTCCTTTGTTTTCGTTTCTTGGTTTATTAGAATTTAGTAGTTAATTCGTAGTTAGTGGTAGAGTGTCGAATGCTCCAAATTAATTAAAAGTTCCTTATTATCCCTAAACACTAAATTGTAGTTAGGATGAGCAAGGGTCGATCCCATAGAGAATGATTTAATAACAAACAATCCAACTAAAATGTAAAATGAAATGCGACAATTAATAAACAAACGCAAAAAACAAAGAACAGGGTTCGAGTCGTAATTTGAACGAAATGTAAAATGCAACAATTTTATAATTAACTGACAAACAATATAATGATGAAATTCAATTATAGGTTCATTGGTAACTATAACTTTCTATAGATTTTAACTTCTCGGCTAGTTGATTCGATTTTACTGAAACTATAAACTCTAAATGATAATAAGTTCTGTCACTCGATTTTTTCTTTTAATTCACTTATAATATTGGTTTGTTTTACAATCTAACTACTTAACAACTTATAACAAGCTCTATAAATTTAATTAAACGATCATCTCAAATTTTAAGAAGGCAAAGGTTCATACAAATAACAATCTCAAGAGTTGAATCATTTAACTTGTGTTAAGTTGTTCTAAAAAAATTTAAAAAACTTGTCTGAAATCCTATTGTTAATTGCTACTGTGTTGAGTAGAATAAGGATATATATAAATCACAAACCCTAATCATAGCAAAATTCAATTGTTCAATCAATAGAGGACTATTGAAATCAATAATCAAGCATTTGTAATTTGAAAAACTCAACTAGAATCAAGGAGAATCAATTCAACATACTAGAATGTTCAATCTATTGAAAAATCACTAGTTTCAAGCTCCCCTAGAACTGAAATAGCTATTCAGCCTCTCATGATTTCAAGAACACAAAAGAAATGCACAAAGAAAATGTCTCTCTACTATGTAGTGTCTGCTCTCTTCCTCACTCCTTTTTTTCTCCAATTTACCCTAAAAGACAAAGCTTAATATATACTCCAACTATTTTGGATTTCAGCAACATTTTTGTGGCTTGTTTTAGTTGGGCAAATGGGCTTTGTAGACTTAGGTCTTTTCATGAAAGTTGTAGGGCTCTCAACTTTGCAAGACATCCAATTTTAGATCCCACAGAGGCTTGTAGCTCAAGTTATGGGCAAAAAATGGGAACTAGCCCAGAAAGACATCTCCAGCTCATGAAAATGCTTTACTCAAATGTGTCTGCTAAGTTTGTCCCTCTAAATAATGGATCTGGGGTTTGATGACTTTAGATGAATTATAGAGTTGGATGTGTAGATGAATTTGGTTTTCTGAATCACCTCGTTTGGAATTTGGATGCTTCTATTATGCCTTCTCAAAGCCATAGGGGTCAGACTTGAAGACTCCAATTTTTAGCTCTAACTTTACATTAGCATTTGAAAGCCTAAACAATTTGAAACTCTAGACCCAAACGAATTTGAAACTCTACGAACCAGACCTTTTTTAA
Organism: Anacardium occidentale; assembly: GCA_026122585.1. NCBI lineage: Eukaryota > Viridiplantae > Streptophyta > Magnoliopsida > Sapindales > Anacardiaceae > Anacardium > Anacardium occidentale. The sequence continues at coordinate 6,966 of JAJEJH010000477.1, forward strand.
AAACTTGAGAAGTCTACTTTATCTTCAAAGGAGGCCCAAACACGAAAATAGACCTCTAAGATGATCATAAGCCAACAATAAGCCCAAAATTTTTAGAAATGAAAATACGGGTATTTTCTTATTTAAAACATAATATATCAATATACTTCCACTAATGTCTAATAGGTAAAATCATCACAAATAAACACAAAAAACATATCAATTAATTCAAATAAACTAAATGTGTGAGAAATAAAAAGTGTTTAATTATAGGTCTATCAGTTAGTTAATTTTAGTAGCACCTGAATCAGATAGTTTAAATAGCATAATAGTCCGAAAGTTTAGGAATTAGTACAATCTCTGTGGGATCGATAAATAGACTTAGTCTTATTATACTCAAATTAACTAGGAATAATAGTATTATATTATTACCATCAACCAAACACATTAATTATTTATTTATATGAATTTATCCAAATACATTATTCTTTATACCTATTAATCTTTAAGATAATCTATATCTTTGGTAATTTTTGAATTTTAGTAATAAAAAACTCGACATACCAAATGCATTCTAAAAATTAAGAGATATAAAAAAAAAAAAATGTATTTAAACAAAATTGTATGTATAAATAATTATTTGTTTGGTTACTGATAATAAAAAAAATTCTGATATCATTTTACTTAAATTTTATAATATGTTAAAATAACTTTATTAAATAACAATAAAATTATAATAAATTTAAGATTACACAAAATAATATTGTAGTATTAAAAAGAATAAAATAAACAAATTATCTTTTAAATAATCTATCAAATCAGTTTAAAAATAAAATACTTTATTATTTAATCAATTTAATTAAAAAATATAAATAATAAAAGATAAATTATTAAAATAACGCTTATTATTTTTAAATAAATATATTATTAAAAATAATTATATTTATAATAATTTTTTAATTTTAATAATAAAAAACTTAGTAGCATCTTAAATGCTCCGAAAGCAAGGCCTTTCATTCATTACATACTGAAGTTACAATGGACATACAATCCACATTAACCATAGTTTTGCTAGCTAGTTCTTGAAGCAACAAGTTCTTGGAGATGGCCACAGTTATACCAAGCATGACCATATAGGTCCTTGAATAAAGCACTCAAAAGCACACAATTTCTGCAGAAGTTTCTTGGAGCTCATCCCTCGTTTAAATTATGATCACCTGCATTTTTATCCTCTAATAATTAAAAATTTTACGTACACACATTCAATGACATTCAAATAGTTTAGCAATTTGAAATTTTTTTCAGTGTTGACATTCTTATTTTTTATTTTTTCAATTCGAGTTAAGATTCTTAGTAACAAGAGTGAAACAAAGTTAGATTTTTTGTAGCATAAATACAAAGTTTTTTGGTCTTTAAGTGCATAACTAACATCACAAATGTAGGTATAAATTTTTTTTAAGAAAATAGAGATGTTTATACAAGAGGATGATTGTTTAACAACATATAAAATTTAAGTAACTTACCTTAAAACCATAAGAGATCAATTCCAGTTCCTCGGCATAGAAACAATAAGCTGTAGGTGGTTCATACTGTGCTCTGATGACTTCAACATACGAAGGTACGTACGCCGGACTTCAAGCAATTAGAGCTTGATACATACAATTTAATAATGCCTATGTAAAGGTTGATTCCTCTTCAAAAGCACCAACAGCTAGAAAAATTTAAGATAAAAGGGCAATAAATACTTACACTAGTTATAAAAAGATTCTGATAAGAAGAAAAACCAAAAATATAGAAAGTAGAAAGATTGTCAGGAGTAGCGAAGCATTTCTACCAAAACTTGTCAGCTTCAATCTGATTAAACTACCCACATACATTGATTTTTCTTTTTCTTTTGTTTCACCAAAAGTTAGTGCAATCCTTTCGGCTGCGGCCGGAGGAATTTCCAACATAGATAAGTTGAAAAAAAAAACTTTTACTTTTAACTGTAAGTAATTTAATTAGAAAATATATTCTATTTAACATGAATACGAATTCCACTTGATTTTGCCGAAAGTTGGGAAATTGAGTGGGCTCTATAATTAGGGACTAAACCGATCCATTTTCAGTGATGAAGGAGTTTGGATCAGGACTAGGACTACTTTATTTCTGGCCCCACCACTGTCAGCCAGGACCTTGAGTGAGCCTAGACCCATGGTCTGGTCCGGGTCCGAAGGATGGAACACATATGCCCGGCTTTAATTTTGCCCAAACACTTGATATTCTTTGCAAAAAGAAAAAAAAAAAATTATTTACTATGAAAAGTGAAAATTTGGTTTGCAGCATTTCTTGAATCATCTAAAGACAGCCAAATGAGATTGCAATATTAAAATAGATTGAATGACATTTGATGTTAGATGATTGCAAAAGTGAAAGAATGAAAAGGAACTAATCAAAGGGGTAAGATACGTACCATCCAGTTAACTATAAATTTCAGAACGTTCAGTCTATACACTGCATTATTTAGACAAGAAATTCAAAACCCGTAAAAAATTAGCTACCGATAATATTAATATATAAAAGACAAATAAATATGTTAATGTTAAAAAAATAAGTCATATATATATATATATATATATATAAGAAAACTTTAAGATAGGTGTCAACCTTTTGATGGAGAACTTCTTTCCTCAGCGACTATAATCAGGTATTCTGCGAATAATCTCATCACGAAGCTTTTCCCATTCTGGATCGCGTTCTTCAATGGGTTTAATAATCAGATGTTGGATAGAGGGGAGAGATCTTATAGCTTGTTCCATTTGATCAGTGAGTCTTGGACATTCCAAAACTTTAAAATCCACTATAGACGTAAGCTTTCGCATTATTTCCACCGGTAGAGATTCTAGATCAGGAATTTTAATCATGTGCATAGACTTTAACTTGGAGAGGGTTGCAGAATCTCTATTCATCAACATCATCGTCTGCTCCAGTGGTTTTGACCTCGTATCATTCAACTTTAGTTCTTCCAGAGATGGATACAGCGGCATAAACGTCAAGTTGGGGCAACTTTTGATATCTAATTTGGAAAGACAAGGAAATGAAGGAAACTCTGATCCAATATCGACATCTCTCTTCCACCATGCATCTAATTTAGGACAATGATAGATTGTCAATTCCTTAAGGGATGGGAAAAATGTTGTACAACTTTTACTTGCATCCTCTGCAATGTACTCCAGAACATCTAGATGTGCGAGAGACAAACTCTTCAAACGAGGTAACTGATCCAAGGGTGGGATACGTTGGCATCTCCTGCATTCTTGTATGCTAATGGAAGTTAGCTTTGTAAGAGAGGATAGCCAATTACATAGCTTCACACCTGTAAATGATGCTATATTAATTTTTTTAAGATTCGGGTGTGGCTTTTGAGCTTCTAAAGTCACTTCGTCATCAGTCCCATGAACCCGTCCATTATCACTTCTCCCCCAGTCCAATATTAGAGCCCAAAGATACCGCTTCTTTTCCAAGTTGGCCAACTTTTCTTTCTCCGCATATTTTAAATTTTTTATCTTTAGTTTTGCTCTCAAGTTGTTCAACCCCTTTAATTCCTCGATCCCACTGTCTTTACTTTGTCTTACCACAAATAGTGAAAGAGTCTGAAGATTAGTCAAACATCCTAGTCCACTAGGCATTCCAATTAAAGAATCACATCTTTTATTTATAAGATGTCTCAGCTTTTCCATTTTTCTGATACCCCTTGGTAATTCCTTTAGCTTGTCACAATGAGAGAGGTCTAATGTTTCCAAATTCTGTAGTGTCGTTATCGATTCAGAAAGTTTTTCAATTTGCATATAAGAAAAGTTAAGATATCGTAAATGCCCAAATTTACTGAAGAAACTCTTTAGCTTACCATTTGAATGCAACAACTTCTGAAACTTCAACTGTCCAAAATCTAACAGTCGCAAATACCTATAACTTCTAAAAATTTCATAACCACCATCCAAGTTAGATCCCCAATTTGATCGATAAAATAAAAGTAAACTTCTTACATTTTTGGCACTATATAAAACAACTGGAAACTTCCATTGTGTTTTTACGTCCCCACAATCAACTGATACATGGCGGCACTTATCATCCACGGTTTTAAGTGTATCTATAGTTGTCAAGGTGCATTCCTTTCCAGCAACTAATTTTGCAAGATCACGCATAAGGTCATGCATCTTACATGCAACTACATTGTCCCATTCGTCATATTGTGGGTCTTGGAAAAATGACCTCGAAAGTAAAGCCATAAAATACTTATTACCAACTTCTTCAAAAGATTCACTATCTGATGCTTCAAGAAACCCTTGTGCCATCCAAAGACAAATTAACTTTTGCTTCTTAATCTTGTGATCTTTGGGAAACAATGCACAGTAAGCAAAACATTGTTTCAAGTGCGAGGGGAGACAGTCATAACTACGCTTGAGTATTGGTAAAATATCACTTTCTTTTTCTTTCACCGTTGACATTTCATGATCCTTAAAATGCAACCAATAATCTTCATCATTATTGCCACGAAGTGAGTGTCCAATTGTCATTATAACGAGAGGAATTCCTCCACACTTTAGGACAATCTCCTTTCCATACTCTGGTATCTTTGAATTTTTTGGCTCTATCCCACGTTCAAAGGCTATTTTCGTGAACAAAGACCAAGACTTGTTTTCATCTAGCGCTTTCAAGTGATAAGATGGAAGTGTGCTAGTGATCCTAGCAACCTCCGTACTACGTGTAGTTATCAATATCTTACTTCCTCTTTCACCAGTCATTAACAAAGTTTTTAAATTGTCCCACATAGCGGGACGTTCATTCCATACATCATCCAAAACTAGTAAATATTTTTTCCCCTTAATTATTTCTTCGCGTAGGCATTCCTCCAGTTTACCTATATCACGTTCTTCAGTTTTCTTACCAGCAGATTTTATGATATGTTCCACAATTACATTCACATTGAAGTTATTAGATACACACACCCACATCCTTAATTGAAAATAGTTTGTGATACGTGCATCATTATATACAAGTTGAGCAAGTGCAGTCTTTCCTAGTCCTCCAAATCCAAATATGGAGACGACTGAAACATTTTCACTGACGTCTGAGTCCAATAGAAGTTGAATAACTTCTTTTTTCTCATCATCCCTTCCTATAACCTTTTCAGCAGGCACATAAGAGTGCGTTTCCCATTCTATATCCACGATTTTTTTTTCATCAAGACTAGTAAGTGCGAACTTCCTATCACTTTCAATCTCATTTAGTTTCTCCCTAATAGTCTTAATTTTATGAGCTATATTAAGACTATAAGTGATCTGATTAGATTTGGAGAAAAAGATGCATACCTCCGTTTTCATTTTATTTCCGGTCGATTTCTCTCGCCGTTGAAGGTAATTAGAGAAATCGTCCAGCAAGTCATCAGCTTCATAAAATGCATCTTTGAGCCTCTGAAGCCAATCTGTCACCGCGTGGTTCTTTCTGCCGTACTGCTCCTCAGCATCAAGAAGTACAGATCTGATAGTGTTGACGGTCATACTAAGCTTTTGAATCTCATTTTTGACACCCCATGCCAGCATGCCTTCTCGGACGGCCAAGGACCCCAACCATTTGAAGATTTTCCCTGCAATGCCAAATGCAATTCCTTCTGCCATTTGTTCTTGGTTTCAGTAACGAAAATGATTTTTAGAGGGAACAGGTAAAAGGATAGCTGTATAATTGATTGAAGACCATGTTTCTCATGTTTATAGGATTACATTAATTCTTCATCAACACACAAACTTAAAATGATACTTGACTTAATAATTGAAATTAATTCCAATTAAGCTAAAAGTAAAGTAACATATACTTGGCGTAACGACAAGAAAAAGAAGAGCAACTACCAACCGGGAAGTTTTGCTTTGGTAACAATCAAACATTAATAAATATTTAAGTTTAAGATATTAGCACCCATTTATCTTATATACTCAAAAGCTGTGATGGTTCAAGCGATACCCAAACATATTTTTTTCTTCTAATACTTTTGCAACCAATTTATCAAGTTGGATATAAGTAGATATGGGTTCGTTTTCCATTCTTTTAAACACAGCATAAGAAGAATCAAAGAAAGAGAAGGCAAAAGTTAAATTAAGATTAACTAGCATATAATAACAAGAAAAAGCATGATAAATAAATTATTGCGAACTAATATACACTATAAGAAAAGACGTTTTTAGCAGCGTTCAATTTGATCCATAGCGACATTTTTAAATGCTGCACAATTCTTTGTTGACATTTTGTATTCTGCCGCTAAAACTTATTTTGGAATAAGTTTTACCAGCACTTAAATAAACACCGATAAAACATAAAAAATAAAAAAAAAACTTTGTTATATATTGAAAATACTAGTAGTTATATGTCTGATATTTACTAATGTATCAAACGTCGGTATAACTTAGTTTTTGTCATCATTCATACTTAAATATTAGTTTTTGATATAATTTTTAGCGGCATTTTTATTATCGTTAACGATATTTTTTTTTGTCTTTTATTGACAGTAATATGTATAATGTTGACATTTGTTTGTGATATTTAGCGGTGTTTTTTAGTGTTTATAGTGACGCTTATTGCAAATTCTCTTTTTTTTTTTTTTACCGTTATTTATTGTTATCAACTTTTGATTGACGTTGTCTTGTAGTATTTTAATGGTTTATCGCGGCGTTTGTACTATTTATGTGAAAATTAAAGTTATTTATTAAATGTTGTTATTCTTTTTGAAAGTTATATAGCATGGGTGGTTGAAAAGAAAAGATATATGAAATCGAAAACAAACTTTCATTGACTTTCAGTTTTTATTTAAGTTCGAATCTAGTACATTTTTAATATGAAAAATTAGACATAAATTTCATCAAAAAATTTTCAAAAGAACCATCATTGAAGTTTCACAAAATTAATATTACTTAACTAATTATATAACTTTATCTCATTTCTAATTAGATTTCGTGCAATCCTTTTCAATACTAGAAATATTTTAATGACCTTGATTTGATGAATCCATAACATGTTGTACATATAACGTATTTAACAGCTCATAGTGCATCTTCTCCAAATTTTGTCACATTGCTATTAGATTAAAAAAAAGCTGTGTTCAAATAATTTAGAGGGTTATTATTGTCCAGTAGCGATTCAAATTCTATAAGGGTTATCCAAATTTAAAAATTCAAAAGGTGAATTTGGAAGGAGATCTATAATGGTTGTGACGTACTTTATTGATTATATTTAAGTAAATCCAACAATTAAAACCATATCCATTTGTTAATCTACTCAAACATATATGAGGAATTTTATTTTTGGATACCATTTGTTGCATAAATGCAATTAACAAGTACACATCAAAGTATTTGTGAGCTAGGCTTTACATAATAATATATTATTTTATATATTTTAAATATAATATATAGATATTTTAATTTAAAATTATTAAAATTAAAAAAAAATAAAGAAATTGTAGTAGTCGGATCCGGCTAACCCACAGAGCTAATCCTAAGGTTTGCGATCCAACCGATTAAACCCATGGATCTAATTCGGGTAGAAAAATTTCTCCATCGACCCATTGCGAGCTATTGCCGGCTACACCACCACTGCTGGTCGGTGAGTTTTTTCTCAGGCTTGTACTTTTATTAATTTATGAATCTGAGTCTTACTTATTCTTTCAATTTCCTATCTAGCTTTTGCTTGCTTTGTTCATTTATTATGTTCTGGCTTGGTCTCTTTGGACTGTTTTAAGGTTCCCATTTCTTGTTTTTGGCTTTTCATTATTTTCTACCACTAATCAACATCCTAGATTGAGTATGTGTGTACATGGCTGACTTTATTTTCTTTTCACTATCTTCTCTGCTCCTGAGCTGTTCCATCTGTCCTTTATAAACAGCGTAATGAACCTGGTATTCTTCTTCTGTCTTTGGTATGCTTCTTTGTCTTAGAGCTTTTCAAATCTACTTTTTTTTTTTTTCCTTTAATTGTTTCACTTTTCTCTATAGTAATAAATTGCTACTTTGCTAGTTTATTTTTGGCTTGGTAGTTATGTTGTTTTCTTTTTTTTCAATGTATGGTCGCAATTAAATTGATTTAATTGGTATCGTATCTAGTTGACTGAAGAAATCAGATAAAACTTGATATCATATTTTTTTTGGGGCCTAAATTCACCTCTTAAAATTGTTTTCAAATTAGCTGGTATTTTGTGGACCTTTTATGAAACCACTCTCTAAGTAAATTATTTTCAAGGAAAATAATTAAAAAAAAAATCTGGCAGAGTTCTACTTAAAAATAGTCAACCTGAGAATAATAAACCTGTAAGAAAAACACTCCAAACCAAAATACCAGTCCTACCTAATGACTGGATTTTTATTTTCACAAGTCCAATGATAAATGAAATCAGACATGCACACAACAGAAATAAAATTATATTTTACTCTTATATACATATACTCATCTGTAAGATTAGTTACTATATATATACATCTCAAAATATATTAGTCTTATAACTAGCGTGCCACCAGCTCATGCCCGTGTATGAATCTCCCAGCAGTTGCACCACTTGCACTTAAAGAGAAAACATTATAAAACAATAGGGTGAGTATAAAAGTATACTCAGTAACTAAATTAAGCTAACATAATCTAAAAAGCTTAGTACTGATTTCTTTTCGTTTTCCTATAACTTTAACATTTCTGTTTTTAGTAGCACTTCTTTGGGCACTTTGACGTCTCTAAAACTCTGAATATGCATCATATGACTGCATATGTGTATATATGTGATGCAATCAAATATGATATACATGTCATGCCATAAAATTCTTTCTGAAAACTCTTTTCTTTTCTGTAGACCAGTCTAGGCTGAAGAATGAGGAACCATGACCATAAAATCTAACTCTGCTTACAGTCCTCAACCTACACGCACTCTATCGGACTGTAGTAAACTCTACTCTGGGGTTGCTCACTAAGAACAACAAGCGTGTAGGGCTACTCTGTGGGTTCCCCATCATGTCAGTCCTAAAAATATTCTATAACTAGTTTACTTCATAAAACAAAACGTATAAATACATTTATCTGAAAACCATGTGTATAAAGTAATAATTAAACACATGAATATAAACTTTCTTTCTAGAACTCATGTGACTCATGTTTGGATGTTCACATGAAATGCAATATGTGGTTAAATACACTCTGACACTATGCATAAAAATGCCAATTATATATACCATTTGCATTAACAGTGTGTATATATATATATATATAAAGTTACAACAATTCTCTAACATAGTTAAGGTCAAACTGCCACTTTCTATTAACCCAAGCTTCTTTCCATTTTACTCTGTATATCATGCTTAAATATGTATTAAAACATAATTCTATATAGAAATTTAACCAATACTCAACGTATGGTATGTTTCTAAACATGACATAATCTACATCGTACATTCATGTCACAATTTTACAACCTTCCAACATTATTTCAACTCGATTATCCTTTTGGACATATGAATTGCAATATATACATATCAATTACATAAAACCCTAATTGTCATCAAACCCTAATTTTTATCAAAGTTTAGGATAATTGCCCTAAAAGCATAATTTACTTACCTTAGCTTGATTATTCTTTTGTCACCACCTTTCCTATTTTCTCCCACCTAAAAACACCATTAAAGAATATAAAATCATAAACTCATGCATAATTATATCAAATTCCTTGAAATTCTTACATTAGTTAAGAAGATTAACTAATTTTCTTCACTTTTCTCTAAAAATTTCCTTGAAAACCCTTTAATTTGCCTTGAATTGAGCTCAAAATAACCCAAAAATGGAGAGAACAAGAAGCTGCAGGTTTGGCTATGGGAAGAAAAAGAAATATCACCTTTATGCATAATTATCCTTTACATTTAATGCCAACTTTTTAAGTGACCAAAATACCCATACCTTTATTTCTTAATTTCATCAAAACCAAGTCATTCTTGTAATTTTAATTAACTAGAAAGGGTGAAAGAGGAAAGGTAATGTTGGTATGCCTTAAAATATACATAAATAAATCTTTTAGTAAAATTACCATTTTACCCCTCATCTTTTACCAAAATGACATTTACGTCCTCTTAACAATTTATCAAAAGAATCTTGCCAACCATATAAACTATTTTTTGTCATTTTATTTTAATCTCCATTCTAACCTCTAATTCTTTGTAAAAAGACTATTTCACCCCTATTTAACAATAGTGGTCAAATAAGCTCACTTAAAGTTTTATGTTTTCAACTGTAATTACTACTAAAGGGCATCAATGACATTTTAAAACATACCTGGCTTTGGGTATTACAATTGTCCCCCCTTATAAGAATTTCGTCCTTGAAATTTAAGTGAACAACTCAGGAAACCTCTCTTTCATGCTCTATTCTGTCTCCCATGTAGCCTCTTCCATTCTTTGATTTCTCCGTAAAACCTTTACAAGTGAGACTTGCTTATTTCGAAGCTCTTTAAGTCTTCTATCTAAGATCCTTATAGGTTTCTCTTCATACACCAAGTTTTCTGTCAATTCCACTTCTTCTACACTTAATACATGAAAAAGGTCCCTAATATACTTTTTCAGCAACGAGACATGAAAAAAATTATGGATTTTGTCCATCTTTGGAGGCAAAGCAAGTCTGTAGACCACTTTACCCACTTTGTCCAACACTTCAAAGGGTCCTATAAACCTTGGGGCAAGTTTTCCTTTTTGCCTAAATCTCATAATGTACTTGTAGGGGGCAATCTTGACAAATACCTTATTACCCACTTGAAATTCCAAGTTTTTCCTTTTTACATCTACATAACTCTTTTGTCTGTCCTGAGCTTGCTTTATCCTGTGCTTAATGACTTTGATATCTTCTACCTTTTTTGAGTCATTTCTAGCCCAAGAGTCTGAATTAGACTACTTCGTTCTCTAATGTCATCTCAATACAACGAGGATCTACATTTTCTACCATAAAGAGCCTCATAAGGTGCCATCTTGATAGAAGCTTGGTAGCTATTATTATAAGCAAACTCTATCAAAGGAATAATCTCGTGCCAACTTGATCTATAATCCATACAACATGCTCTCAACATATCTTCTAATACTTGGATAAGTCTTTCAGTTTGACCATCTGTTTGTGGGTGGTATGTCGTACTAAAAGCTAATTGGGTACATAATGCTTTCTGTAAACTACCCCAGAATGCTGAAACAAATCTAGAATCTCTGTCTGACACAATGGTCCTGGGCACCTTATGGAGTTTAACTATCTCTCTTACATAAATCTGACCCAATTGATCTGCTGTGGTACTATTTTTTATTGGAATAAAATGTGCTGATTTAGTCAAGCGATCAACTATCACCCATATTGCATTATATCCCCCTTGCACCCGAGGAAAACCAATGATGAAATCCATTAAGATATCCTCCCACTTCCATTCTGGTATTTTGAGTGGTTGAAGTAGTCCTGATGGTCTCTAATGCTCAGCTTTGACTTTTTGACATGTTAAACAATGAGCCACATAATCCCCAATATCTTTCTTCATCTCGATCCACCAATAGCTTTTCTTCAAATCTTGATACATCTTTACTCCTTTAGGATGGGTAGTGTAAAGTGTGTCATGGGCCTCGCATAAAATTATCTTCTTTATCTCTGAATCTTGGGGAATACATACACGATCTCTAAATTGAAGTACATCATCAACTAGTTGAAACTTTGTCTCTTGACCATTTAAAGTCTGTTGCTTAACCTTTTGGCACCAATGATCAACTGCTTGTTTTTCTTTAATTTCCTTTAAGAGAGTAGTCTTAACTTCCAACCTGGCTGCTCTACTAATCATAATGCCAATTTGCTTGCTAGGAAACTCTTCTTGTAATTCTTTTTGTGTTGTGAGACGAGATATAACCACTTTTCTACTCAAAGCATCAGGTACCACATTAGCTTTACCTGGTTGGTATTTGATATCACAATCATAATCTTTAATCAACTCTAACCACATTCTCTGTCGCATGTTTAAATCTTTTTGTGTAAAATAATACTTTAAACTCTTATGGTTTGCGTAGATATTACTTCGAGCCTTATATAAGTAATGTCTTCATATTTTTAGAGCAAAAACCACAGCTGCAAGCTCCAGATCATGGGTGAGATATCGCATCTCATAATCTTTTAATTGGCGAGATGCATAAGCAATAACTTTACCTGTCTGCATTAAAACTGCACCTAAATCTTGATGGGATGCATCACAGTAAATATCATAATCCACACCTCCCTGTGGTAACACTAGAATAGGAGCTGTTGTTAACCGCCTTTTCAATTCTTGGAAACTTATTTCACATACATTTGTCCAGTGATAAGGGGTTCCTTGTTTAGTAAGAGCAGTAAGTGGTCTAGCCAATCGAGCAAAACTTCCACAAAAAGTCTATAGTACCCTGCTAATCCTAAGAAACTACGAATCTTTTTCACTGATTTAAGCCTTTGCCACTCAAGAATTGCTTCTATCTTACTGGGATCCACTGATATACCTTCACCGGATATGACATGGCCCAAAAATAATACTTTATCTAATCAAAACTTGCACTTGGTGAATTTGGCATACAACTTCTTTTCTCGTAGTCGTTGTAATACAAACCTTAAATGCTCTTCATGCTCATCTTTAGTCTTGGAGTAAATCAATATATCATCAATGAACACCACAACAAATTTGTCAAGGCAATCATGGAACACCCTATTAATCAAATCCATAAAAATCGTAGAGGCATTTGTCAAACCAAAAGGCATTACCACAAATTCATAATGCCCGTATCTGGTCCTGAAAGCTGTCTTTGATATATCCTACTCTACAATCCTCACCTGATGGTATCTTGATCTTAAGTCAATCTTGGAGAACACGGTTGCTCCTCTGAGTTGGTCAAACAGATCATCAATACGGGCAATGGATATTTATTCTTTATTGTCAGCTTATTTAACTCTCTGTAGTCAATACACATACGGAGGGAGTCATCCTTCTTCTTAACAAATAGTATAGGTGCATCATAGGAAGAATGACTAGGTCGTATAAACCCTTTGTCTAAAAGCTCTTGTAATTGCTTCTTTAATTCTTAGAGTTCAGCTGGAACCATACGATATGGAGCTTTTGAGATGGGTGCAACACTAGAAGCCAACTCTATACTGAACTCTAACTCTCTCTCTGACACCAACCCTGGTAAATCATCAAGAAATACATCTGGAAACTCCCTCACTATAGGCACCTCATCTATATCAAATTTTTGTGATCCATTCGTATGTACTACATGAGCTAAATATCCTGTGCACCATTTTCTTATTAATTTTCTGGCTTTGATACTATTAATCGTAGTGATGATTTGATGTCCCTCTCCAAAAATGAATTTATCACCATTATCTAAATTGAAGTTGACTTTTTTCTTTCGACAGTCTATCTCCACACTATACCTTTCTAGAAAATCTATACCTAATATCACATCAAAATCTAGCATATCAAAGAGAATTAAATCTACACTTAGCTCTCTTTTTTGAATAGTCACTGACTCTTCCCTCAAAACTTGGTCAGTCATTATACTTTTCCCGTCTGGTAACTCTATTTTAATGGCCTGGATGACTCTACTATGATGTAACCCAACTCTCTTGACCACGCCTGATGTAATGAATGAATGTGTAGCCCCTGAGTCTATCAATGCATACAATGGAATTTAGTGAAACAATAACTGACTAGTAACTGTCGATGGGCTATCCTCTGTCTGGGTTTGTTGTACTTTGTATACTCGTGTAGTAGCACCTCCAACTGTATGGGTAGGGGTGCTTAGGCAAAAGCTGGGGTCGAAGGAGCTTTACAATCTCTAGCTAAATGTCCTGGTTGTCGACATTGATAGCATATATTTTGCCCCCATGGAAATAAGTACTCACCCAAATGTGACCTCCCATATTTTTGGCATTGAGGAGAAGGTCTTTGCTTCTTACCTTTCCACTCTTTTCTATTACCTTTTTGCTGAAATTTTCTTTTATTTTTATTATCCTGGTACCTTGAAGTATTTGAGCCACTGCGTAAAATTGATAAAGTAGGGGCACTAGTGCCATCAATTGTAACTGTACTACGAGGCATTGGTTTTACATACACCTCTGATCTCAAAGCTCGTGCCAAAGCCTCATTATATGTATGTGGGGGTTGAGCTCCTGCTGTCACAATCAAAGCCAACTCTGGTCTAAGCCCACGTAAGAATTTATCCATCTCAATCTAGGTGTACTTACCATACCAGGGGCAAACCTCGCCAAAGAGTTGAATTTTGTCAAATACTCCTTGACTGAACTATTTCCCTGCTGTAAAATAGTAAACTCTTGTACTTTATCTGATATCATCTCATCTGTGCGGTACTCATCCTCAAAGGCCTCTCTGAACTCTCCCCAGGTCATACTAGTCACATCTCGTTTCTTTTTAATCAACTACCACTAAATTTGAGCATCACCTTTTAGGAGAAAACTCGCATACTTAACTTTCTCTCTATCAGTCATCTGGAAGATCTCTATGGCACTCTTTACTGACTGTAACCAATCTTTCGCTACTACTGGATCCATTGTACCTCGAAATTCTGTGGGTTGATGTTGACTTGGTAAACCATAAATTGGTTCAATTCTCCTCTAATTAAAAGGGGGTATCGATGCCTCAACTGAAGTCTCACCCTTTGATCTACCTGAATCCCTAGTAAACCCAGGGATTTGTCCTGTTGGAGGTGTCGTGCCCTCAAGTGTTACTTTCTCTTGATTCTTTCGTAATATTTGCTACACAATATTACGTACTCCGTCAACATCCAAACCCTGGGAAGGTGCTCTTGGAAGGTCTGACATCTCTCCTGAAAAAGATCGACCTCTCCCTCGGGATCTCGTCACTCGTCTCATCTATAACAACCAACCATCACTACCAACGTTAGTCATCTATTTCACTTACAAAACCCATAGAGTATAATAAAATTTACAACAACTGGTCTTTAAGGGCATATCCCCGTGGCATGAGTGGCACACTATGAATCCATTCAACTTTACTTAATAAGTTCTCTGTAAGAGTTTAAAAGCTAGAACATGATTTAATTAATTTTTTTTTTTTACACACGAAAACAGACTTTGATACCAAAAATTGAAACCACTCTCTAAGTAAATTATTTTTAAGGAAAATAATTAAAAAAAAATCTGGTAGAGTTCTCCCTAAAAATAGTCAACCTGAGAATAATAAACCTGTAAGGAAAACACTCTAAACCAACCAAATACCAGTCCTACCTAATGACTGGATTTTTATTTTCACAAGTCCAACGATAAATGAAATCATACATACACACAACAGAAATAAAATTATATTTTACTCTTATATACATATACTCATCTGTAAGATTAGTTACTATATATATACATCTCAAAATATATTAGTCTTATAACTAGTGTGCCACCAGCTCATGCCCGTGTATGATCTCTCCCAGCAATTGCACCACTCGCACCTAAAGAGAAAACATTATAAAACCACAGGGTGAGTATAAAAGTATACTCAGTAAGTAAATTAAGCTAACATAATCTAAAAAGCTTAGTACTGATTTCTTCTTGTTTTCCTATAACTTTAACATTTCTGCTTTTAGCAACACTTCTTTGGGCACTCTGACGTCTCTGGAACTCTGAATATGCATCATATGACTGCATATGTGTATATATGTGATGCAATCAAATATGATATACATGCCATGCCATAAAATTCTTTCTGAAAACTCTTTTCTTTTCTGTAGACCAGTCTAGGCTGAAGAATGAGGAACCATGGCCATAAAATCTAACTCTGCTTACAGTCCTCAACCTACACGCACTTTATCGGACTGTAGTAAACTCTACTCTGGGGTTACTCACTAAGAACAACAAGCGTGTAGGGCTACTCTGTGGGTTCCTCATCACGTCAGTCTTAAGAAAATTCTATAACTAGTTTATTTCATAAAACAAAACGTATAAATACATTTATCTGAAAACCATGTGTATAAAGTAATAATTAAACACATGAATATAAACTTTCTTTATAGAACTCATGTGACTCATGTTTGGATGTTCACATGAAATGCAATATGTGGTTAAATACACTCTGACACTATGTATAAAAATGCCAATTATATATACCATTTGCATTAACTGTGTATATATATATATATATATATATATATAAAGTTACAACAATTCTCTAACATAGTTAAGGTCAAACTGCCACTTTCTATTAACCCAAGCTTCCTTCCATTTTACTATGTATATCATGCTTAAATATGTATTAAAACATAATTCTATGTAGAAATTTAACCAATACTCAACGCATGGTATGTTTCTAAACATGACATAATCTACATCGTACATTCATGTCACAATTTTACAACCTTCCAACATTATTTCAACTCGATTATCCTCTTGGACATATGAATTGCAATATATATATATCAATTACATAAAACCCTAATTGTCATCAAACCCTAATTTTTAACAAAGTTTAGGATAATTGCCCTAAAAGCATAATTTACTTACCTTAGCTTGATTATTCTTTTGTCACCACCTTTCCTATTTTCTCCCACCTAAAAACACCATTAAAGAATATAAAATCATAAACCCATGCATAATTATATCAAATTCCTTGAAATTCTTACCTTAGTTAAGAAGATTAACTAATTTTCTTCACTTTTCTCTAAAAACTTCCTTGGAAACCCTTTAATTTGCTTTGAAATGAGCTCAAAATAACCCAAAAATGGAGATAACAAGAAGCTGCAGGTTTGGCTACGGGAAGAAGAAGGAATATCACCTTTATGCATAATTATCCTTTACATTTAATGCCAACTTTTTTAAGTGACCAAAATACCCTTACCTTTATTTCTTAATTTTATCAAAACCAAGCCATTCTTGTAATTTTAATTAACTAGAAAGGGTGAAAGAGGAAAGGTAATGTTGGTATGCCTTAAAATATACAAAAATAAATCTTTTAGTAAAATTACCATTTTACCCCTCATCTTTTACCAAAGTGACATTTACGTCCTCTTAATAATTTATCAAAAGAATCTTTTCAACCATATAAACTATTTTATGTCATTTTATTTTAATCTCCATTCTAACCTCCAATTCTTTGTAAAAAGACTATTTCACCCCTATTTAACAATAGTGGTCAAATAAGCTCACTTGAGGTTTAATGCCTCTTTTTAGTCATTTTTCTTTTATGTTTTCAACTGTAATTACTACTAAAGGGCATCAATGACATTTTAAAACATACATGGGTTTGGGTATTACATTTTATGTTTATCTGACACTTTATATGTTATCTTCTTTGTTTTTTATTATATTAATACTATTTAATCATGATTCCTCCTTATCTAATTTGTGGCCTTAATCTGTAAGACATTAAACATACATGTTATCTATCGATAACCAAACAATTAGAAATTTCAGAATCAGAAGGATACCTTTTGTTATGGTGATTTTCTATGTTCTAGAGATTAGCTATTGTAATTCTTCGCCTAGGAGATCGTTATCATCAATATAGAATTAGTGCTTCCAATTTTTCACTGAAAACCTTTGATGAGATGGGTTCTGTATATAGTGAAAATTGGAGACCGGTTTTCTGCGTTCCTATAATGCTTATGTGCACCCATCAAACGTAATTAGAAGCTTTATATATAAATTGTCAAGTGACAATTTTGCTCTTATTTATAAAGTGTAAAAACCACGTTATCCTTAATGAATTATTAGAATTAAAACCTTTAATTTTAAATAATTCTAACATTCTCTCACTAGGTCTTACACTTTATAACATTATCCACTACAGTTTTTATGTTTAAATAGAAATTAAAATTGTGCAAATCATAGCGGTAAATCCCTTTAAATCAAGTATTATCTTCCATGTATCACAACACAATTCCTCTTTCTAAATAAACTCAAATGTGAATCTAAACTTTATGAATAAACCTCAAATGTTTATTTCTAGTCCTGTATTATTTTTGTTTTTTCAACAAAAATGTATACAACTCAAGAAGAAACAAACCAACAGAGTCAATTACATAAATATGTAAATTACAACTCATAAACATAAATCATTATGAAGTCCCAAAAGTACAATATGATTTTTGAAAACTTTAGGTGGCATGCCTTTGGTCAGAGAATCAATGATCATATGTTCAGTTCGAATGTGTTCTATAAGTACTTCCTTAGCTTTTATATGCTTTCTGATTGTTAAATACTTAATGGTGATATTTTTACTTCGACTCCTATTTTTATTGTTTTTGGCGAGGAACAAGATAGCATAGTTGTCACAATACAACTTTATTGGCCTTGAAATGGACTCAATAATTTTCAGTCTAGAAATGAAACTTTGTAACTAGATACCCTATACAGTAACCTCAAAATAAACAACAAACTTAACTTCCATGGTAGAAGTGGCAACCAAGGATTGTTTTACACTTCTCCACGAAATGACTCCTTCATCTAGTAAAACGTATAACCGAATATTGATTTACATGAATCAACCCAGCCAACGAAGTCTAAGTTTGAATATCCAACAACTTTAAATTGTCAGATCTCTTATATGTAAACATTAGATTCTTTGTACCTTAATGGTATCTCATAACCTTTTTTGCAACTCTCTACTGATCCAGACCAGAATTACTCTGAAATCTTTCTAACACTCCAATTGCAAAAGCAATATTGGGTAAGGTATATACTTGAGCATACATCAAACTTCCTACAATCGAAACGTATAGAATGTTTGCCATTTGTTCCTTTTCAAAATCAAGCCTTGGACATTAATCCAAGGTCAATCTATCACCCTTAACAATGGATGTAACACTCGATAAATAGTTCTTTATTCGAAATCTCTCAAGAACTTTATTAATATAAGCTTTCTGAGATAGCCCTAAAACATGACGAGATCTATCCTTATATATCTTATTGCTAATGACATAAGATGCCTCACTCATATCTTTCATATCAAAGTTTTGAGAGAGAAAGAGTTTCACCTCAAATAACAACCTTAAATCATTGGTTGCAAGTAAAATATCATCAACATATAACACAAGGAAGATAATTTTGCTCTCGCTAACCTTGTGATATATACATTGATCCATGATGTTTTAAATGAAACCAAATAAAGAAATAACGTCATGAAACCTTAAATACTATTGTTGGGAGGCTTGTTTAAGCCCATATATAGACTTCTTTAACTTGCACACCAAGTTCTCACTATTACTCGAAACAAACCTATCAGGTTGTTTCATATATACTTTTTCATGCAGATCCCTATTCAAGAATTTCGTTTTCACATCTATTTGATGTAAATCAAAATCAAAATGTGCAGTCAATGTCATTATGATGCGAAAGAAATCTTTATTGGAAACAGGAGAAAAAGTCTCTTTATAATCAATTCATTCTCTCTGAGTAAACCCTTTGGTAACGAGACGGGCCTTGTATGCTCAATATTGCCATTGGAATTCCTTTTAGTTTCAAAAACCTATTTACAACTTATAGGTTTTTTTTCTATCAGATAATTCAATAAGGTCCCAAACTTGATTATGTGCCATTGAATTCAATTAATCTTTCATAGTATTATACCACAAATCATATTTATCACTTTCAATAGCCTATGAAAACGTCTGAGGATCATTTTTAGTAGTGATGTTATAGTTAGATTCTTATAGATACACTATATAATTAGTAAGAATTGTCAATTTTCTAACTCTAATAGATCTCCTTAAAGTTGGTTTAACAGCCTCTGGCTAAGACTGTTGCACAATTGGGTGATCCTCTTGAAGATGATGCTTACCATGATCTTCCAAAGTTATTTTATGAAGATGTAGTCCAGGCATAGTCGGTTCCTTTATGTTCACCCTGGTAGGGCGAACAACCAACAACCTACTTGATGAGGGAGTACTAATATTAGAGATCGTATCCTTGGTTCGATCAGAATCCTCAAAGATCAAGTCTCTAAGTCGATCATTCTCACTGACCACATTATTCTCTAAAAACTTGGCATTTTTTGATTCAACAATCCTACTGGAGTGGTTTGGATAATAAAATCTATATCCCTTGGACTTCTCAACGTATCTAATGAAAAAAGAACTTATTATTCTTGGGTCTAATTTCCTCAAATGTGGATTATAAACTTTGACCTCAGCAAGACAACCTTAAATATGTAAATATTTTAAACTCGATTTCCAAGTTTTCCATAACTCAAATGGCATTTTGGGAACAACCTTGGTTGGAACTTTGTTTAAAATATACATTGCTATTTTAAGAGCTTTAGGCTACAAAGAGTAAGGTGATTTGGAGTTACTTAACATACTTCTTACGATACCCAATAATATCCTATTTCTTTTTTCTACAACACCATTCTATAATGGTATGCTAGGCAAAGTGTATTGGGCAACAATACTTTACTCCTGAAGAAATTTTGCGAATGGACTAAGTGTTTGTCTAAAACCAATGTCTCTACCATAATATTTACCACCTTATTTAGATCTCATTATTTTTATTTGTTTACCACATTGTTTCTCTAGTTATACTTTATATATTATAAAAATATCTAATACTTTGTCCTTGTTATGAAGCATGTAGAGATACATAATTCTAGTATGATCATTAATGAATGTAATAAAATATTTCTGACCTACATAACTCAAATCAGGGCAAAAGATATTCGTATGTATGATTTCTAATATCTCACTACTCCTATTGACATTTTTCATTGACTTGTTAGTCTACTTACCTGTAATGTAGTCGATACAAGTATCGAAATCAGTAAAGTCAAGATTTTTCAAGACACCTAAATTTACCAATCTCTTAATTCTATTAATGGAGATATGTTTAAATCTCCTATGTTATAAGAGTGATGAATTCTCATTCATGACACAACACTTAATACCAGTCAATTCATGTGAAACTGCAAACTATATAGAACATTATTCAAATTTAATTTAAACAGCCTATCACACAGTGTACCAAAACTAATAACATCAAAATTTTTAAACAATTTCATACAATTCCTAGAAAAGTTAAAGGTATATCCCAATGGTACAAATTGTGAAACAAAAATCAAATTCCTAAAAAAACTAGGAATATAAAAGATTTTGTCTAAAATTAAAACATGCAATATCTAAAATTAATCTACATGTTCTAACAGCCTCAACATGTTCAACATGTGAAGGCATTTGATTTTTGGAATAGATACAGCTCTCACTTTCCAATGGTTTCTTTCAGTTTGGAAAGCCTTGCAAGGTATTTGCAACATGGATTATAAAACTAGAATCAATCTACCAGTTATTATGAAAAACATAGATATTAGATTCATAACAGACCAATGATAGGAGATTACCTTTTTTTTCGAGCCAAACCTATCTTTTGGGATAGTCATTCCTCATATATCCCTTTTTTTTTACGGAAGAAATTGTGCAAACCATCATTCTTAATGACAGAATTAGGCACATGCATCTTCGTTTTCCCTTTAATTTTCTTATCAAAAGATGTCTTACTAGATCTAGTTACCAAATACATAACCTCACTCTCCTCCTGTAATAACCTCCCCTCCTCTTATACACATATGATCAATAGCTCATTAACAGATGTGTTATAAAAGATCTTAAATGGGTTGTACTGATGCAAGAGAGCGTTGAAGATGTAATACACTTGAAAATCATTATCAATCTTCATCTTTAGGGACTTAAGCTTGTTAAATATGTCTTGCAACTGCATGGTATACTCATGAATTCCCTTAATGCCTGTGAGCGTCAAAGAAGTAAGTATACTAATAAGGGTGGATCTTATTGCCTTATCAGAAGTTAAGAACTGGGCTTCAATGGAATTTAACAACTCTTTGATGTTCTCACACTCCAGAATCAAACCATGAATACTAGCGATAATATGAGATTTAATAAATATCATACTCAATTGGTTAGATCGCTCCCTCCATTCGTATAATGTAACCTTAGCCTTACTACTAGCATTTATTGGTATAGGTGGTTTATCCTTATGGAGTGCATAATCAAGGTCTATACACCCCAAGTATAGTAAAACTTACTCCTTCTAAGTAATGTAATTATCATCATTTAACATTGAAATATTATCAGCCATATATAAAACTAATGTTTAGTTGTAATTTAAAAAATCACAAACATGCTTACAATCAATAAAAAACATATCCCATCAAACATTAATAATTAATCTACTAAATGCAAATTAATCTAAATTAAACAAGAATCGCATATCATAAATTCTCCTTGTAGGCAAAGACATTACGTATAATGATTCTTAACAGATATTGATGAAATTATAAATTACTAATGTTTCTTATTGCTTATGGGTTAATCAAAAAATAAAATTAATTTACATTTCACCCTAATTAACCATGAAATACAACATTCTCAATGGGTAAAACATTGCATTAACATGCTTAATTAGAATTTCGATGTCATCACAAACATAATGCATATATTTTGATAATAAAGATGTTGCGGTTGTTCTAAATTATCAAAATATACACCGATAAATAGCAAAAATGTGAAAACTAACATGTACGAGCATGTTTCAGCATATGAACCCATAAAAATCATGAAATTTGATATCTAGAAACACATACACGTAAAGAAAACATTGCCAGAAGAGTGCATGGGCTATTAGAATTAGCACACACATCGATATGGTCAGTCAAGCGTTCCCATGCATCGGTCATGCCCTGTCACATGCCTTCATGCGCGCACACGCGCCCCTACACACGTTTTGACCCTTGTTAATGATCAACATGGCCTGGTCATTGGTCAAAATGTTGATCGGTCAATGACCAATCTTTAACTGGAATGGGAAGCATTTACCGGTCAACAATCTGACTAATGATCAATCAATTTGGGCTGACCTAATTTGATCGGGTCATGTTAACTAGATTTGAACTAATAGGCCAAGTTAGGTTGACCCGATTTGGCCCAATTGGGTGAATTGAATCGCTAAACATGTGAGCTAACTCATCAAGTCAACTCAACGGTTTAACTTATTCAACTCATTGAGCCAACTTGTCCAATTTAAACAATTTAAAAACAAATTTTCAAATATAATAAAACATAATATTTTAATATTTTTTAATGCACTATAGCACACATTTAGCACATGATTTAAAAACACTGCAGTAGCCATGAATTGCAAAGTAGTGCAGCAATTCCAAAAATCAACAATTATTTTACACATTGTAAACAATGCAACAGCTAGCACTTACTGCATCAGTCGTTTGCAGTGTTTTTGAAAATAAAAAACCAACAGTTATAGGCATGCAAACAGTCGGTTATTCAAATAAACCGAGTCAGGAAAATCAGGTTAAGAAAACCCTGCAAACAAATACGAATTTCAGGCTAAAATCAACGATTTTTTTACCACTATTCCGACAATTAGGCGGGGGAAAATGATGCAAATAAATCGAGAAACAAAGCCCAATGGCCAAAATTTTCCAACACCACCATTAAGACTACTGTCTACAATGGTCAGAATCTAAATGCATCAATTTGGGTTTAAATCGTGCTTGAAAACTAATAATTTTTTGCGACCAACCTAATTTGATGTTAAATTATACATATATGACATAAATTTCATTCAATGACATCAAAAAACACAAAAACTCTAATTTTAACTCAAGAACCCTAATTCTTAAAATTCAATAAAACTAGGTAAAAATCAATCCAAACAAGAAATCAAGGGCTTTAATACCAAATGTAAGACATAAAAATATGCATGTTATTCAATGACAACCAAATAATCAGAAATTTCAAGATCGAAAGTGTACCTCTTACTATAATGATTTTTTACGTTCTGAAGATTAGCCACTACAATTCCTTGTCTAGAAGATCATTTTTGTCAATATCGAAAACTAGTGTTTTCAATTTTTCACTGAAAACGTGTGATGAGATGAGTTTTGTATGCAGTGAAAATTAAAGACCAGTTTTCTACATTCCTGTAATGCTTATAAGCACCCATCAAGTGTAATTAGAAGCTTTATAGATAAATTGTCAAATGATAATTTTGTTCTTATATATAAAGTGTAAAAACCACGTTACTCTTAATGATTTATTAGAATTAAACCCTTTAATTTTAAATAATTTTAACATAATGTAGTTTTGATTGTGTAATAAAGTCTTCTTTTCTATGTTACTGTTTTGTGGTTTTCATCTTCAATCTATTGCTCACTTTGCTACTAAAAAAATTTTAGTTACTTTGAAGATCATCTTGCCACTAATGGTGCTAATGATTTATTAAAACAATAATATATTGTTGATGTTCTGGTTTGTATTATAGAATTGGAAATTTTGACTAAGTTAAATATTTACTAACAATTTAATTAATAATATGTAGGACGGCCGAAAGAAGAACAAAGCCAGATTGGATTTAAGAGTTCACCACGCAGGATCATCTCAATCTGAGGAATCTAATTTAGATTTGGAAGGAAACTACTACAATATTCCTTGTCTGCCTTCGTCAAGTCCATCGCTTTTTCAACGTTTTGCATCATCCGGTCAGCATTCTGAGAGCAATGCACCCTACTTCTCCTGGCTTACATTATGTCGGCTACATAATGTAGCAGAGGACAGGGCTAAATATTTTGGAAACCTCCAAAAAGTGGTTCTTGTCATGGGGTCCAAAAAGTAGTTCCTCCAAACAAACAAGTCTTTTCTCAACTCATTTACTTATGAAAAATAAGCATCTTGCAATTAACTGTTAGATAACTCATAATATTGCAAAGCATTGTACCACGTATGAACTAGACAATATTGATAATATATAAAATTTGAGATAGTATTGTCATACTCAAACATAATAAAACTCACACAAGTACAAATAATAAAATCATGATAATTAAAAAAAAATCAGGTTACTTATCTTATTTATATCTTAATTCGAAAAATATATCATTGATGGTGGACAATGGGGCATCTACCAAGCAACAAACTTGAGTCACTCCGACGGCAAACAACATTGTCTACTTTAGTCATGTGCCCTTTGATCAATATGTGTTTAAGTGAGACTAGTCACTCTCCCCCTAAATAGGTTTATGAAGATTTGTCAATATGATAGTGATCAGCGTGCCTCATGTTTGAGCAATCACACCCCCTTTTTAGAAGATCATTACATTGAGTTTTTACAATTCTCACATTATAATCATATTTCTCATATTGCATTTACATAGTGTATAAAAAGCTTTGAAACTAGATTCATTCCAGATTGAAATGTCTCTCTCGCTCGTGACTTCCCGCATGTTGGCTTGCTCCCCTGCAAGTCTACGTGCGTTAGATTACTCGCCCATGACTCCACATGCGTAACTCTGCTCACCCATGACTTAGGCTGGCACACCTGACTTGGCCCTCATGGAATTGGCTTGGCTTGCAACAACACTCACACTAGCACTTTGGCTTGACACCCATGACTCTTGGCTTGGCCACACCAACGCTCAACTTAGCGCCCCCTTACAGTTCTCTTGAAACTCATGGACAGTTGCCGACAGGGCAGCAAGCTACCGCATTGCTTGACTTGATGACTATTAGAGCATTCCATAGCAAAATCTTACATGGGTTCAGTCTTGGGGCAACAATTAGGTTTCACAATCAATGGGGTTATTTGATGTGGTTGAAAAGAAAATGTTATTGGATTAATTTATAGTTTAAAAAACCTCAAAATTTTTATTGTCATAAAATAAAATTATTATTGGATCACAATTGAAAGGGAAAGTTGGGCTCAAGTTTATACATAGAAATATTGAATATTTATTTTCTTATATGTACCCCACATGCTTGGTTTAATAGGAAAAAGCTCATTCAATCTTAACGATACCTCGCAGACAGACGATGTAACAAGACCTTCCGGGATAAAATTGGAAAAGACATTCAAAAATGTTTTAAATTGAATATCAAATAATGAAATTACAACAGCACTTTTATTCAGCCTTGCATTGAAAAGATAAATTTATTTCTTGGTTTGGGTCCTGAAAAACAAGAAAAAAAATTTTAAAAATAATTACAATGCAGTTTAATATAGCCGGATCCTTTATCATTAATTAAAGGCCAACTACCAATTCCCACCCAAGGTTTTCTCAACTGACAACCTTTCACTTATAAAAGTTTAAAAAAATCAAATACCCCCCTTTTTCTGTGAAAAGATCAAAATATCTTTTATAAAATTCAATAATATTAAAATTAAAATAACATTTAATATAAATAATATTAAAAATAAATTTAAAATAATAATAAAAATTTAATAAATTAATAAATAAAATAAATATTAAAAAAAAAACAACCACTATCACCGACAACATCACCGACAACGGTGGTTGCTTTAAATCTCAACAAGTGGTTGAAACAAGTCACCTGATCCGATCGTCAAAAATCTAGCGAATGTGACCAAATCTGATCGCTTTTGCTATTGGGAAAGACAGAAAATGACTAAAATGTTTGACATCAATTGTTTTCGATTATTTTAGATTGTGGGGACAGCCAGATCTGGCAGCTTCTGTCAGATTTTTCTGGTCGCCTCCTCCATCGTGATCGTCAATAAAATCAGATGACTATTTTTTATCACTTGGTAAGGTTAAAGACGGTCATTTTCACTGACGACGCTGACGGTGGTGATTGCTACTTTTTTAAAAATTTATTTTATTTTTAAAAATTTATTAATTTATTAAAATTTTTTATTATTAAAATTTTATTTTATTTTAAATTCATATTTTAATATATATTTTATTAATTTTTATTTAATAAAACAAAAATATTTCTTTGACTTTGGTCAAGGTTTGGTATTTGGTTTTTCAAACTTTCAGGGGTGGTACTTTGCTTAAAAAAACCTTGGGTGACAGTATTTCATTTGGCCTTAATTAAAATAACTTATTTAAAATAATATATAATATTTTTAAGTGACAACGATGGAAAGTAAATTTGTTTGAAATTACTGTAGTTTTCTTTCATATGATCTGTCATATATATATATATATATATATATATATATATAACTGAAACTTTATTATCAAATTAATTATATAAAACTTGTTAGTTATTTTAAGTGTATATAATATGACTTTAAAAAATAATATTGGATTGCTGCACTTTCAAATTGCAGTTCTACTTAACTTATAGAAAATCCCCGTTGGCTGACTGATTGAAGTTAAACATTTGGTAATTTGGGTTGAGATAATACAAATAATTTAATAGTTAATTAATATAGTTCTGAAATCAGTAATACTTGGTAGAAGATTATGACCAATACTGACACAGATCCAACGTTGGGAAAGACAATCATTTAGTTTTGGAAGCTAATACAGAATCCCAACACTGAGAATAACACCTCCAAAAATTTTAGTGATTAAACTTCTAGTTTTGATGATGATGATGTTGGTAGCTCAGTCAAGAACCCTGTATGCTTTAATCTCTTTAATCATCTTGGAGAAAACCTCGGAACCATTTGGCAGAGAGTTTGGGGACACGAGTGAGATTTCTTTTATAATCGACATAATAAAACCCAAACCTGGGATTGAACCCCTCCCTCCACTCAAAATCATCAAATGCACTCCAATAAAAATACCCTTTTACATTCACTCCTAACCTGCATCATTCGTCAATACACACATATAAAGCATAAAGGTCGTTCTCATGATAATAATTATAATAACAGCAATAATAACTTACTGAATTGCTTTTTTGATCCGATACAAATGTTGAAGAACAAAGCTAATCCGATGTGGATCTTTTAATGAAACATTAAGAGCAAGGCTGTCATTCCGTTTCTCAGAAATACCTATGCGGAAAATGAGCCAAAATTTTTTAATTTATTACAGTAAATATAAAGTAATGACATGTATATTTATAATGAATATTAATAATAATATGTCATAATTTTATTGGATGCTATTTTAATTTTAATTCAAAATCATTTTATCACGTTATTATTAATTACTAATTTGGTGGAAAGAATTTATGCGTAACTTCAATTACCATTCTCAGTAATGTACACTATTGGCCTTCTGTAAAGTTTATGCATCCATACTAAAATTTTCTCCAGTCCAACTGGATAAACGTAAATGTAACTGCTTCCTTCATCCTGTAAATGTTAAAAAGTAATCAGCACAGAAAATTTTGGCCCAATAAAAGCAAATATATAAAACATATATATATATATAGAGAGAGAGAGAGAGACACACACACACACACACACACGTACATACCTTTGGCCCAATAAAAGCAAATATATAAAACTATATATATAGAGAGAGAGAGAGAGAGACTTACATACCTTTGGCCCAATAAAAGATACATTATTTGACACTGCAACAACCATAGTGTACAAGTTAATCGATAATAAAAAGGGTACATATATTTTGTGCCATGAGTCAACAACATTGTAGTTCAGTATTAACCTAATTCAGTTGTGAATCGATCGTCAATAGAGCTGATTGGTGGAGCTTGGTAATCTATGGGGATGTTTTTGGCATACCTTGAAGTATAATAATTGATACCAATGAAGTCAAAAGATCTCTGCACCAAGTTTTTCTCTTCAATGCTGAAACTAGGTAGCCTTTGATTCACTATTTGTTTCATGCTTTCAGGATATTTTCCAAATACCAGCGGTTCCATATACCTACACGGAAATTTAATATATTAAAAGAAAAGTTAAAAAAAAATGTTAACCAAAGGATTAATTTACTAACCATCCTAAGTCAAAGTCCATTGCTCTTTTTGCTGCCACTCTATCGTCCTCTGAATTTGAATAAGGTTCATAAAATTGTGCCACAAGGCTGAGTCCAATTTGTCCGAATTGTTTTTGTTGGTACTCGTTTCTGTATAGTTCGACGGCTGTTGCATGGGCGAGTAGAAGGTTGTGGGTTACAATATAAGGTTCTATGGCTGAATTACCTTCGGCACACCGTTTTCTATCGGAGCATCTGCATGGGGGAGCAAACCCAATGTCATGACCGAATCTTGCTATAATCAGTGGCTCGTTGATTGTGATCCAATTTTTAACTCTATCTCCGAATGCCTTAAAGCATACATTAGAATAATCCCTGAAATCATCACTGTAACAGAAAAACTAAAACTGTATTAATCTTTTATATAGTACCTTGTATAATTAATTCTTTGAACTTACAAAAATACTTACATAAAGGCACGGCTTAAGGGGCCTCCATATTTTTCTTGTAGGCTTTGTGGTAAATCGAAGTGAAACAAAGTCACAAACGGTGTGATGCCTACAGTTTTATAATTAAAATAAACAAAATGTCAATTTTTTTGTCAATAAACATAGAAATATGTTCGATAAGCCTTGACATACAGAAACTAGAAAAAAAGAAAGAAAAAAATTTGATGCTTCATTAGTCCACTTACCATTTGTAATTAATTCATCGATAAGACTATTGTAGTGATTGATACCCTTTCGATTTACTCCACCACTCAATGATCCATCTATACAGTCAAGATTATTAGATTATTTTTGTACTACTCTAATGTGTTTAAGTTTAAAATTGAAAGGTTTGACGAAAAAAAATTACTAGGTAGAATCCTGTTCCAAGAAATGGAAAATCTATAATGATTTACACCAAGCTTCTTCAACATCTTCACATCTTCCTACAATCAAATTAAAACTATCATCCATTAGACAATTATTATAACTTATATTAATGTGTTTATCACTCGGATTAATACCTTGTAGCGCCTATATGAATCAATGGCGTCCAAGGTACCACGATCATCAATTTTTTCTGGAAAAAAAAAAAAATTATATTAAAAATTAACGAGAATCCAATTAATTAATCAAGAATAATATTAAGAAAAGCTTATATGAGTATGAACCTGGATTTTTCTCGACGAGGTAATCCCAAACACTCTCTCCTTTACCTCCAGATTTTGTTGATCCTTCTATCTACACAAATTTAACCCAAAAAAAAAAAAAGTCATATAAACAATATCAAAATCAATGAAATTAAATTTACTGAAATCGATCTACCTGTGGAGCAGAAGTTGCAACGCCAAATGCAAAATCACTTGCAAAGTCGGATCTCCTAAGATTCCAAGCCTTCGGATCGAAGGTATTTAGCCCTTCCAAATTAGATAATAATCTCACCTCTTTCAACAAATAATAGAAGGTTAAAATTAATGAGAGTCACCTTACAGGAGACACACACACACACACGCACACATATACATGTATGTATGTATATGTACATAAAGATTTGGGTTTAGAAAATGCAACAAACCTTCGACAGCCTGAGCAGGCAATAAGCAAGAAAATAAAGCAAAAGTAGCTAAGATTCGGAGTAGAGCTAATGAAGATGATGAAGACTCCATTGGAGATTGAAAAGTTTATACAAAGAAAATAGAGGTATAATAAAGTTTGCTAGTTTGATATCCTTACTTGGGAGTTTCGAATAGTGGATATATAGAGATAATTATGTCAGCTCTGCAGTTGATTTGTTAGTGTTTTTAAGTGGATGGGTATATTACCACAAAAATGTGACCTTACGTATACCAATTTGTTTCCGGAATTTTAGCGCAGTTTTCGTATGGATTAAATATACTATATACAACAGTAACAGTTATCAACTTAGTATTACAATCAGCAGCCTTTATAACAAACCCAAGAGGCTGCAGATTCTCTCACTGCTCAATTTGCTCTCTCTTTGTTGTTATGGACAAAAAATAATTAGCAGTTTTAAGATTTCTTTATTATTCTGCTGTTGCATTTTAAATAATGACAAAATTTTCCCTATACATAGATAATTATATATTACAAAATCTTACTTGGCAAATGATCGAGAGATCATATTAATATTCCAAGTACAACAGATTTTGGGGAAGTCTAAAACTAACAATAATTTACATGGATTACTGTTTTGTATATATAGATAAGAGATGTAGGGACATGGAGTTTTAGGTTGGTGATAAGATATTCCTTAAAGTAGCTCCATACAAGAGAGTAGCAAGATTGAGGAGGAAAGCTAAGTTGGCTCCCAGGTTTGTTGGCCCATACGAAATTTTAAAGTTGATCGATAAGGTAGCATATAGATTGGCTTTACTTGCGAGCATAGATCGCATTCGTAATGTTTTTCATATGTTTGTTAGTTGGAAAATTGCCCTCGTTGTACATAAGTACAAACAAAGACTATCCAAATCAAAGTTCTCTTTTAATCTCACTCTCCTTTGAATAGGAGTTCATTCTTTTTTTTTTCACTTGTCTCAACCTCACTTTTATTTTCACTCTCATTTTTCTATTGTTCATCGGCCTTGGTGTTTGTCTCTTTGTCTCACTTTTAATTTCATTTGATCTTCAACAACTTATTTTCGTGCCAAAGATTCAACTATTACAAATTTCCCTTCTTTAAGATCTTCTATCTCTCTATCCTCATTTGAATCTTGGCTGGAATAGCTGCTAAAGCTGACTAATCTCTCTCTCAAAAGGCTAGGGTTTCCTGGAGAGAAAAAAAAAGGGAGAAGCTTACTGAAACGGTGGGAAGAAAAACATTAGTTTATATACCAGCAGACATGCATGGGTGTGTGGCAAACATGCACGGGCGTGCATGGCGAGAAAGGGATGCATGGGCGTGTGTCCAAAGACGCACGGTCGTGCTCCTTCCACAAGCTGCATATAAAGCCAAAAAAAGACCATTCTACCCTCCTATCTCACTGAAACATATTTCTAACTGACAAATCTCTCTTCTAACCCCGATTTAAGGCCTAAAAAGACCATTCTAACCTTGGGCTGTTACAATCTCCCTCTTTAATAAAAATTCTGACCCCGAAATTCCCCTTCTAAACTGCTCTAAGGCGAAACTCTCTCTAGCTCAATTCTACAGAAAGCAAACTTGGGCTAGGCTGCTCTTAATTTTTTTTACTCTCTAAAAGCAAGCTGACATCTTGGCACATCTCTAGTACTGAACTTCTTCCTTTGCTTCTGTTGTGCACTCTGATCCACTTACTTTGAACCTTATCTTGATCTTCTAACCAAGCTGAATTGATATTTAGCTGAAATAAAGCATTTGAAAAGAAATGCTGACCCAATTCACTGAGCTGGATGGTCTCTGCCTCTCTTTACTGCCTCTGTACCATCTCTGACTAAGTATACTCTGCCTCTCCTAAGTTTGAATCTATCTTTGGGTGGACCTACATCTCCTCTAGCTGGGCACTCTGAACTCCTATGTCCTAGCTGATGACATTTGAAACACACGTCACGACCAGCTAAACATTCACCCAAATGTCTCCTCTTACACCTGGTACACTCTGACAGTTAAAACTGGGGCTGATCTCTTTGTCTCTCCTCTTCTCTGACTAGTTGCTTCTTCTTCTTGTCTCTCCTTTCATGAGCTGGCTCTTTTTCTCGGTCTTCAACCCTATCTTTCTCTGATAATTTCTCACATTTTTCCATCCTTTAGAGGTACAACTCTGATCTCAAAGCTCTAGCCAAAGCATCACTAAATTTATGAGGAGGAGAAGATCCTGTCATCACATCTCTTACTATGGCAGGGTGCAAACCATGAACAAATTTCTGTACTCTGCCCAACTCTGATCCTACAAAACTGGAAACAAATCTAGCCAAAGTATTAAATCAGGTTGCATACTCTTTTACTATACTTGACCCCTAAGTCAACTCAATAAATTTCTGAGCTTTGGCATGTACCATGTATGCGCTCTTAAACTCCTTATCAAACACCTGTCTAAACTCTACCCAAGTCAAACTGTCTTCATTGATTGTTGTCTTCAAGAGATTCTACCAAATCTGTGTTTCTCCTCTGAGCATAGACATTGCATATCTGACTTTCTCTCTGTCTGACATGCTGAATAAACCCATGGTACTTTCTATCGCCTCTATCCAATCCTCTGCGGTGGTTGGATCTCTAGAACCATTGAACTTAGGAGGCTGATGAGCTATTGGCAAACTGAAAATGAGGTCTAATCTTTCTATATCTCTGACACCCATTGACTCTGTCTCTATACTCTGCCTCTGCCTCTGCCTCTGCCTTGGCATCTGAAAACTACACCTGGCTGGCTCTGGGTAACCACCCCGAATAGGTCTCTGATGATCTCTTCTCTCAGGCTACTGAAATTCTTCTCTTATCATACCTCTGATCATTTATCTGACATCTTCAATGCTGACAGATCTTCGAGAGCCCTGGGAACCTCTTCTAAACCTTTCTGAACTACTACCCTTATCTGTCCAAAATCTAAGAAAACGGGGCATCATATCTAAAATCACACAAGAAGAGGGTTAGGATCTACTATCTATACTGAATCTATTACTGAGATACTTACACTGAGCGAGACACGAGCTGTAGCTGTTAGGATATGCTGGCTCTATGCTCATGCACTTTAGAAAACAATGCATGCTGAAAAACATTTTTTTTTCTGAAAACATTGGCTCAGAACTAGCCCTGATGGCTCAAAACATGCTCTAATACCAAACCTGTAAGATCCTGCCTGCTATATATTATTGTAGACCGCATTTTTTTTGAAATATATCTTTACTCTATATATATATATATAATATATGCTTGATATATAGCAGTAGGTCTTACATTGACTATTAAATGAAAATATGAGGAAGCTGGTTTGTAAATCTGTGATGGGAACTAAAACCTACTGTACAGTATTCTGAATAAAAACTCATGTTTATAAAATAATAATAATATCTGAAAACATAAAATATACTGTACAATCCAAATGCATGAGCAATCCAAAGCATGCGAGCCACAAACATGCTATCTACTGAAACTAAACATATATACATACATATATATATATATAACTGGAGACTCGAGTGAAAACCCGCTCAAGCCATATCCCACACACCAGCCATCTTGTGCTCCAAGCTCAGTTTCCCTAAACACCAACTTGTAAGAAAGGAAACTAAGGGGAATGAGTGACAAGTCACTCAGTAAGCATCTCTAACTTTTACCCTCGGGTAGGCTTTAGACTAAGCTGTCACTGCTGACTAACTACTATCTAGGCGAACTTAACTAAGTCCCTGATGGCCTAAAAGCTTCTTCTCATCCTCTTATTTTTCTTAATAATTCTTGCGTTCTGTTAGGATTATTTAAATTCTTTTATTTCTTTATTTTTGGCGTATATCGTGTAGCTTGATCTTTCTTTTATTTCTTATCTTACATGATTCTGGTCTTACTATCTGTATGTTCTACCATGTCATATACTATGTATCATGGTATGCTGAAATCATGCTATTTGCCATTGGACTTGTTTACTGAAAACATGTTTCTGAAAATTGTTGTTAAGATCTGAAAATCCAAAACACTGAAAAGCTGAATAAAACTATTTCTAAAATCTTTGAATCTGAAGATACCTGCTGTACTGATTACACTGATAAATATAGAGATTCGACATCCTGACCAAGTGGGCTAAACCATATCAGCGAAATACCAGTAAGTTGAAATGTCCTACCATACTAGCCTTTGGACCAGTAAGCTGAAATCTAACCAATCTGACCGAAGTTAGAAAGTTGAAATCCCACAGATGCCCCCTCGAATTCACCCTAAATAATTGACCCGGATATCGAGCCCTAAATGCTGAAAACTGACGCAAGTGGATCACTTGATCCCTTTTCTGAAAATGTTATTTAACATGCTATGCTGAATGATGCTATTCATGCATATTATCTTATAAACTCTCTTTTCTTTCTTATTACAGTTTATCTTACTGTTATATTATTTCTGTAACTTATTAAGCTTATTGATAAGTTCTATGTTTTATTATGTTTCTGCCAGCTATCTTTGTTTTCCTGTTTCTTGTTCTGTTTCTGTAAATTGTAGTTGTTACTGTTTTCTAATCGTAACCTATCACTGGATTACGCTGCTTAAGTTTGTTGATGAATTTCTTGTTCTGTTGTGAGATTAAAGTGTGATTCTGAAAAATATCTTATTCCTCTTCTCTTTTCTTCTTGTTATTGAAATTATACTTATTTTTTCTTATTTTTACAAGGCACACAGGCGTGCATTATCGAACGCATGGGCGTGCATGCAGATGCATGGGCCGTGTACTAGTCGTGCAACCCAACTGTGTAAGGTTCTAGAATCTAGGCTAAAATCTCACACTTGGCTCATGCACGACCGTGACCCTCAAGCGCACAGGCGTGACCCTTTCTAAAAGCTGGTCGTGCATGCCTTACATACATGACTATGACCTTGCCAACACCAGAATGCATAGGCGTGTGCACACAAACGCACGGGCATGAATCCAACCCTATTTTGACACCCACGACCGAAATCCGCAGTTCACACCAAAACTCAACCCAAAACTCACCACATTTCAAATTAAACATACTAGTATGCAACATACACTGCTAATAAGCTAAAAACATGCATCAATCACTGAAATAATCCAACCAAGGGAACACAAACCCAAGGAAACAGGAAAAAGGTAAGGGAATACTTACCTAGAGCTGCTAAGATCTTCTATCTCTCTATCCTTGGCTGGAATGGCTGTTAAAGCTGACTAATCTCTCCCTCAAAAGGTTAGGGTTTCCTGGAGAGAAAAGAAAAGGGAAAAGCTGACTGAAATGGGCGGAGGAAAAACATTGGTTTATATACCAACAGGCATGCATGGGTGTGCAGCAAACATGCACGGGCGTGTATGGCGAGAAAGGGATGCACGAGCATGTGTCCAAAGACACATAGTCGTGCTCCTTCCACAAGCTGTATATAAAGCCAACAAAAGACCATTCTACCCTTCTATCTCATTGAAACAGATTTCTAACTGAGAAATCTCTCTTTTAACCTTGATTTAAGGCCTAAAAAGACCATTATAACCTCGGGTTGTTACAACAATTTTAAGATAAAGCATCAAAACAACCATTTAAACACATATCCACACACATACATACACCAAACATGTCCATGGGTGGAAATCACCATCATAAGGCTTCTCTTTTCATCATGGCAACACATAATCAAAACCTACAAATCACAAGGCATGTTGGAAACACAGATATACCTCATCAATTAGCAACCATATGTTGGGAAACTCAAGAAAAAGGCAAGGAAATACTTACTTCTTGTTATGACTGCTATAATCTCTCTTTCTATTGAATCTTTACTCTCTTGTTGGATTGAGAGCTTCCTGTTACTGAATCATACCCCTAGGATTAGGAATCTCTGAAAAAAAAAAAAGGAAAACTGGGATGAAAATGGATAAACACAGGTGAGAAAAACTTAAAGGTTGTTATCTCTCTCATCCTACAAGCATGCACGGGAGTGCATGCCAAGATGCACAATTGTGCACAAGGAAAAATAAAGAAACTTCATTTTCCACGCTTCGCATGAAAGAAACCTCCCAAGGAGAATCATGCGCAGGTCATACTAGCTCTAAAAACTTACTATCTCACCCTTAAACTCTTCTAACTCCAAATCTATTACTAATTCTCACATCTAACCCCAAACTCTAGCCTAAAAGGCATTTCTAATCTTGGGATGCTACACGCACGATTGTGCTTCTTTCACAAGTTGTATATAAAGCCTCCAAAAAGACTATTCTACCCTCTTACTCACTGAGATTGATCTCTAATTGAAATCTTTTTATTAACCCTAATTCAAGGCCTAGAAAAACCATTCTAACCTCAAGATGTTACATACTCCATGTAAAAAATGGTATAGTTTGACTCCATCTAACGTACCACAATAACAAGGTGCTATAATAGTGGTGATTGGTTATATCAAAATTTGTATATAGGCTAAGGTGGTTCAATATAGAATTTGTCACTTCTAGCAATGAAATATCGTATCTTTAATAGGCATGTTTGTCATAAGACTTGAGATGAATGAAATGTGATGTCACAAATACCCTATTTAAATGTACTAAGAAGCTTTATGTATGCCATGATATGTACGAGCCTAGACATTTCTTATACTGCTGGGTTGGTTAGTTGATACCAAACTAATCTTAAAAAAAGTACTATAGACTATTGTTTATATTACTTAGGATCAAACTAGGCTTTGTTGGCTATTCAGATGCCAACCATAAAGGTGACTTAGACTATCACAAATTTACTTCTAGTTTTGAATTCTTACTACAAAAGGGTGCCATATCTTAAAATAGTAAGAAATATACATACATAGCTTTATCTACGATAGAGGTTAAATTTATGGCTTGTTCAAAGGTTGTGCAAGAAGCTCTTTGGTTAAAAAGATTCTTTATAAATTTGGATATATAGAATGATGTTGTTAGACCAATAGTCTTTCCTTGTGATAATTAAGCTACAATAGCTTTTCAAGAGATCACAAGTTTTACAGCATAACCAAACACATTGATATTAGATAGAATTTTGTAAAAGACGTCATTACATAAAAAGAAGTGAATGAATAATATATTTCTTTGCATCACATGGTTACTAATCCTTTGACTGAACCTATTTTATGAGATATATATCTTGTACATGTTAAATCTCTTGGACTGTGTAGACTGTAATAGATAAGTTGTTGAGCATTTTATAGTATACCTTTGACATAACATCAAAAACCATTATTTCATTATATTTTTATATTTTTATTTATTTTTTTATCTATGAGATCTTGGTGTGTCACTATATACATATCATTTTGTTTGGAAGCTCAATAAGATTGTAATGTCACACAAGTTATAAATTGACTTATTTACATGAGCAATTGCCTTTGATACTAGAAAAGCGAGCAAAGACAAGACATTTATTGAGAAAAGAATTATTAAAGTTGAAATGTTGCTTTGATGATTAGTCAAGATAAGGTCACAAATAGATTTATTGACAATGATAGCTTTGGATAGCCTACATTTAAATGACTTGTAAATGTCAAATATGATTTTTTTAATAAATACTTGTAAGCTTTCGAGATACTTAAGAACTCAAGTTAGACACTAGCATGTGACTAAACTCAGATCTATACAGTGTTTATGTATGACATTTATGGAGAATATACATTATAGCACATGTTTCATACAATATATGTATAGTTGACTAATAAAAGTGGTGAGTGAATAAATATCTACTTCCAC
The DNA here is from genome assembly GCA_026122585.1 of Anacardium occidentale. NCBI lineage: Eukaryota > Viridiplantae > Streptophyta > Magnoliopsida > Sapindales > Anacardiaceae > Anacardium > Anacardium occidentale. Next base: position 44,993 of record JAJEJH010000477.1, read on the forward strand.
ATTGTGTGAGACTTAATGAAACATGTCTCATTTTGGTACCCTTATATACTTTAGTACTATTTGATATTTATTCTTAGTGTTTTATTATCTTAGCTTGTTATCTATGACTATGTATGATTCGGTCTATGAGACATAACTTAAAAAGTAGCTAAGTTTAAATTAAGAATTTTAGGTAGAAGAGAAGACTTATTCATTAAGTGTATCCATTGGATGACTAACCTTGTTGATCATATTTGATATATGACTTGATCATAGATAGAACAAAAGATAACACAATTATTTTTAAGGATTAGAAAAAATGATGTTATCAAGTAGGTCTAGGGTATAATAAGACTAACAATTTATTATATTTTTTCTTAGTTGAAACAACGACGTTATTCCTAACATATACATAGTGATAAACTCCTAAGTGTAGGTTGCTTATAAGATCTTACAACAAAATTATAAGTATGAAAGGTATTGTCATATGAGATTTCTATGTTTAAGCATAAAGTTCAAATCTTTCGTCAAATATGAGTATGAGGGTTTGGGTTAGGGTACACTCTTAATGGGTTGAGTTAAATCATGTTATAAAATAAAATAACGTGGGCAATTATAGGCAGTTAGGGACACAAAATGTTTCAAAACTGTTGTAGGTGTACACAATTTTATTTGACCTACTAAAATAAAATGTAAAAAATCTCTTGTGCCTCCTAAAACACATGGAAATCATAAAATTTGAGAAGTGCAAAACGCAAAATGTTGTGTTGTGGAAAACATTGATTTCACTTGTCAATCACTTTTAGGTCAATCCAAATAATAGAATTAAACTAAGCATTTGATTCACTACCTATTTCCATTTTATAGAATTAATTTAGGTTTTATAACATATGCAAATACAAGGAAAAATGTATGTTTTATAAAAAAATATTTAACTTTAAAATCTGTCATGAACAATGACTAAGTGTAATAAATAGTGATTCCAAACTTTGTTAATGAACATTGTGCATCTAGTTACTATTCATTACGTCTAGTTATTGTTCATCATGCCTAATCACTGTATATCACATAAAGTAGAACTAGTATTAAATTTTAGTTTTGACTATATTTGTATATTTCATAAAAAGTTGGTTACTATTGTTTGGGTGTGTTGAAATTAATTTATTTTAATTAATATTTCTATATTAATGGTGATGCAATATTCAAAAGTTGAATTTGTAAGTTATTTTAATGTAAAATTAGTTATGTCAAATAAACAATCCAAGAATTGACTTCCCTCAAATGAGATTCTACCCAAAAAAAAAATTTAAAAAGCCAAATATCCACTCATTAACCAATTTCATCTAATTTTATTAACATTTTTAATGAAATAACTCAAATATCTTCCACTAAAAATATAAATAATATTAATTAACAATAATAAAATTTTTAAATTTTTAAAAATTTTAAAAATTAATAAAAATAAAAAATAAAAAAATAAAATAAATTCACCATTGTTGCAAGTATCGTCAATGGTGGTGGTCCCTTTTAAAATTTTATTTTATTTTTATAAAATTAATTTAATTATTTATTATTTTTAAAATTTTTGATTCAAAAAACAAAAATATATTTTTAACCAGTTAAACTTAACAGTTGATTGTTAAATTTAATATTTGACTTTGGTCAATGAGTGAATATTTGATTTTTTAAAAGTTCTTGATTAGAAGTTTGTCATTTAGAGAAAACTTGACTAGAAATAAGTCGTTTGGCCTTAATTAAAATGATTAATTTTTAAGGAGGTAAATATATCCAATAATCCTAACTCTATATTGATGCAACCAGTTACTTTAGTTAGATAACAAATGGTCTCTCTATTAACATTCCAACAATTAGGGTTGGATCCAATTCATCTAGCTTCAATTAAAACTTAGATTGATTCAATTCAATTTGACTCAAATTTGTTTATTTGAATTCAAGTTAGAAGGTTTGATTCATTTTTGAAACTGAATCAAACTCAAATTAGAAAAAATTTGGTTCAGTTTGACTCGCAAGCCAAATGGATACCCTGATTTGATTTGAATTTGGCTCATAGCTTTGTTTGAATTGTGTCAAATAATTATTAAAACATTATTGTTTTGCTATTATTAGATAAAATGATGTCGCTTTGTTGACGAGTCTTAAATTTGAATTACAAATTTGAGTTATGGATTCAAACTATAAATTTGAGTTGACATTGAATCAAATTTAAGCTAAATCATTTTTATTCCAGTCAAACTTGAATCACCTTTAATTTGGGCTTGACCAACTTAAATTAAACTTGAGTCAAACTTTTATTTGAGTCGAACTCGAGTAAAAAGGTGTTTTGCTTGGCTCGATTTGAATCCACCCTTACTAACAACACCCTAAACTTAACCAAAATCCATCAACCAAATCCTAATCTAAAGTTCAATCTTTAACTCTCATTTATAATAACTTACACCAAATACATAAAGTCAAGCCAAAAAAAAAAAAAAAGAGTACATTCAATATTAAAATCCATCTTAACTTGACATATGGGTATCCATTTCTAGAATGAATGATTGTGTATTGAATTCAAAAGTTGATTAACAAGTATTATACACATGGGATTTGGTTAATTTTAATGGAAAATGGCAACATCGACTAAGTGCCAATTCGATATAGTCGATTGCATCTATTAACTAGTTAGTGTAACATATATCGTTTGGGTAAAATCTCAAGTATGAAATTGAGTTAACATATGTGAGTTGGTAAGTGTAAAATTTTAAGCCAAGGGAGGTGAACATACTTTTCTAAATGTATGCAAGTGATTTATTGAAGGAATTTTACGCCAAGAAAGGGTAAGGTTGGATTCGAACTGAATTAAACACGAACATGTATGTTCATGTTTCGGCTCATTCGATTCGTATTTAAATTCGTATTTACCGAATTTTTTATAATAAAGTCCAAATTCATGTTTGTATTCGATTTGTATTTGTATTCGTTTCATATTGTTCGTATTTATATTTTTTAAAAAATTATAATAAATAAAAATAATTAATAAAATATAATTAAAAAAATTTTAATTGAAGTTCAGGTTCATACAGTTTATGTTCAAGTTCATTGATTTTCAAAATCATAATTCATGTTCATATTCAGGTTTAAACAATTCGTTTTGGGCTTATTAAAACTGAACTTAACAACGAATCCGAATATATTTAATTCAAATCTAGCCCTAAGAAAGGGTTATAATTTCTCATTTGGTGTACACATATGCGAATTGATGTGTTAAGTTATAAACCTTATCTTCCTAGTAAGTTGTAGCATCCTAGATTTCGAAAGCCTTTTCGGTTAGAGTTTCGGGGTTAGAAACGGGATTCAGAGAGAGATTGGGAGTCTGGTAAAGATCAGGGGTGGGTTGGTAAGTTTTCGGAGCTGTGTGGCCTTCGTACGAATCCTTTTGGAAGGATCCGATCGTACGAATACACGGGAAATGAATTAAGTTCATTTTCCCTTGTGCACGCCCGTGCATCATTGATGCACGATCGTGCGTGGCACGGTATATAAGTGAGCCGAGAGTTATGTTGTTCTTTTTCTCACCCATTTGCATTTCAGCCAAATTCTCTCTTCCATTTCAGTTCCTCCCGTCTCTAGAGAGGAAATTCAGTAGCAAATAGCTCCCAATCCGGCGAGAGAGCAAAGAGATTAGTTGATTGAAATAGTTTTCAGAGGCATGGCGCGAGGTAAGTGTTCTCTTACCTTTTCCTTGCGTTTCCCGGCTTGCTGTGTGAGTTTTGATGTCATGGATGTGTTAATTGCAAGTGGATGAACGTTTGGAATGCGTATATGGCCTTGCATGTTGATTGTTGATGATGAATTTCCATCCTTGAAGCATGCATGTGTGATGTATGTGTTTTAGTGAGAGAATCAAGAAGTTTCCATGGTAGATTTCATGATGCTTGATGCATGTTGTGTTTGAGGCTTGAATTGTGTTGCTTGGGATATTGGGAATGCATGTTTAAAGTGATTTGGTAAATGGATGAAAAATGGTTGGCATTTTATGCATTTTCCGGCGGTGCTTTTGTTGAAGAACCAGACGCACGGCCGTGCGCCCGAATGGCACGGTCGTGAGTCTTTGTTTTTCCAGATGCACGCTCATGTGTACGCTGCATGCACGGCCAGAAAATGCTCATGCACGCCCGTGTGTTCCCATACGCACGCCCGTGCATGCGCTTCCAGAAAATTCCAGTAGCATGCACGGTCAGGCGCACGATCAGAGTACGACCTCGTGCGTCCAGGCTCACGCCCGTGCACCTTCCTTGCACGCCCATGCACTTACAGAATTTCAGAAAAAGAATGTTAATTGATTAATTAAGCATATGAATTCAGAATAAAGGCTAATGGGCTCCAAATAAGCATCAGATGAGTACGAATTCAGTTAATAAGCTGTATATGCATATCATGGCATTACATGTAGCTTCAGAGAGGATTAGGGGATCTGAACTCAGCAGTATTCAGTATTCAAAGCCTGATGTATGGGTGAGAGCATTAGGTGGAACACGAGAGGGCATCCGTGGGATTCAGCCTTTTGACACCAGTCAGGACGCTCAGCAGTATTTCAGATTCAGTTTCTGACACCAGTCAGACTATTCAGTAGCATTCAGATATTATCATCTGACACCAGTTAGATTGGGCAGCAGTATTCAGATTCAGCTTTCTAGCCAGTAGCTAGACTGTTCAGCCCACATGGCCAGGATGCCAAATCCTTGTGTTCACCAGTCTGATCAGCACAGCAGGTACCTTCGGGTACATTCAGATAGAGGTATTCAGATGCATGCATCCATGAGATATATTAGTAGCATGACATGACATACACATCATGACATGAATAATAATGACATCAGTATATAATGAGAATGGGATTCAGATAACAGCTTTCAGATTACCAGCAAGCGCATAGATGTATGATTAGGGCTGAGACCCAGGTATGTTTGATTATTGTGATTGTTGTGCTTGTTTGGGTTTTGAGGGAAGTAAGGAGCGGTTACTGGGTGATCTTTATCACTCATCCCCCTCATTCTTCCATCCTTTTCAGGTGTTGGTGCTGGTTCCGAGGAGCAGATGGATCGAGGCTGACGGAGAGGGCACGTACACACACCTCAATCGTAGTTGTATGTATATCAGTTTTGGACCCGTGGGGTCATATTATACATATTTTTATGTATCCGGATGTACAGAAACGGTATGTATGTGTATGGAAAGGCCGTTGGGCCCATTGTACAGAACATATATGTATAATTTTACAGTTGATGTATGTATTTCAGCTTCCGCATGTGCAAAAATGTATAGTTTAGTTTCAGATTTTATTTTCATAGGATTCCCGTCGCGGGTACCTGAGTTTTAGTTTATTAATAAAAGCTCCACGTAGCATTATTCAACAGTAGAGGGGTACTCGTGGCGGCAAGTCCTACATAAGTGTACTAGATTAAAGTAATAAGAGAAGTATTTCGAGTTGTCGTATCCATGAATTGCGTAAGCAAGTATCAAAACGACATCACTCCTAATTTTATCTAAACTAACAAATTTGAATCGGAATGAAATCTAAATTAAAATAAAAAAAGAGAACAAATAATTAACAATGGTTAAGTAATCAAATGACAACATGCAAAATAAGACTAAAACTTCGGGTTCACTAATTCACTTCAAGGTAGGTTTTCTAGATGACTGAAGATATCACGTTATTCATGTGACAACAAAACTCCCCAAGAAATATTAATCCCATTTCACAAGCCCATTGTGCCTATGACCATTGTATGTATTATCAAATATATCTCTATATTTGATTAATCCACGGTTTGTATTCTTGCAACTTTTATACAATATCATCTCTTGGTCTCAATCACATAATAGAATTTCTATTAAAAGTTGGTTAGATTCCTAATAAACATTAAGTTCAAAATACAAACTCACGATGAAATAACATGCTCGTCAATCATAATTAGAAAATGCTACAATTCCATGAATTAGTTAGCCTTAGTCTTAGCAAAGAAGATTTAGTGGCTCATTAAGCAAAAATAAATATTCAAATTCAAGTAAAGCATAATGGAGAATAAGAATAAAATTTGATGAATCATTGAATCTTTTATTTAAATCTTTTGAAAAATCATCTCACAAATACAATCCGCTTTGTTTTTGATTGAATCTTCGAATCAAAATCAAGAATCTCTCAAAATTGAATAAAAATTCTCTCAAAAGTTGTCCTAAGATGACTTCTTCTTTTTAGGTAAGTACACAATGGATTAATATTAGGAAAAAAGTCCTAAAAAATGTGGATTCTTATTGCATGATGTTGGGTCGAGGCACTAATTTTCCGCCATTTTTGCATGCTTCAGCATTGGCGTGTTATGTTGCAGTATTGAGAATTTGGATTTTTGCTATATTTGGAGTTACGGTGCCACACTGTGGTGCAGAGCTTTTAGAATCTAAATTTTTGGTTTTCATAAAAGTTGTAGCCCTAGATATCAAGTTTCATTTGTATTTTAAATCACCTTGTTTGGACTTTGGAATCTCAAGTTATGACCATTTTAGTCCTCAATGGTCAGACACAAAATTTCACCAAGAAGACTTGACTTTGTGGCAATGGTTAAAGGTCGAAACTAACTTGTATTTTTCCCTATACTAGCTTTTCTGAAAAGCTTCAAAATCCTTATTTTACCACTATAGCGTATAATGCTTTCCTTCCTCTTTTATATTTCAATCGCCTATTTTTCTTTGGACTAAATTCAAACCATTGACTAGTTCTTTATAAGTGTCTTTTTGACTTGATTTCCATTGAATTTACATTAAGACTAAAATTTCTTACATAACCAAACATAAAAACTTGTGATCTTGAAATATACATATAATAGAGGTAAAATAGTTAAATTGCCCTTTAAAACTCTATGAATTAACTATAGAATCATACATGCAACTGACACCTATCACAATCCTTAACCAACTTTTTGCTAGTGGTTGTCATGGTTGTACTTAGCATATACAACAAGCTTTTAAACCCTTAGGCAGCACTAGTGGATGAGTTATAGTCTCATGAAGTTTCTAGCAGTATTACCCACAAACATCATTTACTTAATCGCAAAGAAAAACACCATAGCAAGTACACATTATGTTAAAATAACACAATAGTTAACTCATACAAATGTTTCATAAACTACAACAAATAATCAGTACATAACTTACCACCCTTATCCTACTCAAAAGCATTTCAAAACAACATATCACTACTTTATCAATTCTCATATCCATCTCATTCAAAAACTACTAACCAAATTTTTAGAATATATCCATGCATGCATCCACATGTACAAGTGACTAAAAACTAATTTTCTAAATAAGTGACCTTAGAGAAATCAGTTAATTGTCTTCCCTTGATATATTAGTGATAATGCCTTGACCCTATATGTCATGACTTTTATGCTCGTTCTATATCACACTTAATAATATTTTTCTTTGCTGCTATTTTCTTTTATACATAATATTTTTTAGGGTTTTATTTGGTTTCCTTAGCTTGTGAACCAATCTTTTTATACGAATAATTGATACTTGTAACAACACCACCTGGTTGCTCAACTAGTCACAAGCCTAAAAAGTTTTGAATACTTTTATCTCTAGTCATTTTTTGCTTGAGGGTTACTTAGGGTGGACATGCCAACCCCTAACCTACTTAACAACTAAGACATTGAAGTAGTTGAAATTTTAATTCATGCTTTTATATTTTCTTCATCTATATACTCATCTATTTAAGAATCTAAGCAATGTACATTTTCAACTATAGTTCAAACAATCGTCAAGTCCATCTAGGGATTTTTAAATTTGTCACTTGCATACATGAACATAACACACAAATAACTCCTCAAATTAAGTCATAAACCGAACATACCTTAAACCTAAAAGCTTTAATTTTGAAGCATGTGTTTCCCCTTACTTCTAAATCAACAAAGTTAGCTTATCATATACCAATCATTTATCATAGTTAAGTATAATTATAGACACACAAGTTAACCCAACACACACACACTAAAACAAAACAAAAAATTACAAAAAAAAAATTTCAAAAATTTGTTATTGATGTTGTCATTCATGCAATTCTAGCTTTAATTTTTTCTCACCTCCAACCTAGCATAGACATTGTCTTCAATGATGAATGAGAAAATTAAAAAGTTAAAACTACTTCCTTATTTTGTGTAAGGTATCATTGTTTGCTCATGCATCAAGATTTGAAAAAAATTCTCTATAGCCAATGCTAATAATAAAACAACCTCAAAAAATATTGTTAGATTGCATTAGTTTGACAAACAAAAAAATTTAAAATAATAAAAACAAAAAATAAAAAACGTAAAGGATAAAACTTAGGTTGCCTCATAATAAGTGTTTTTTTATAGTTTTTAGCTTGACTTGATATTGGTCTTTTTAGGTTGGATCATTCAATGGGATGGAGACTTTTCCTTTTTGTCATATATTGTCTTTATAATATTTCAACCGTTGTCCTTTGACTATATACGTGCTTTTATCTTAATGATTTACCTTTATAGCTTCTTTAGGATATACTTTAGTGATAATGAATGAACCAGTCCCTTGAGCTCTTAGCTTTCAAGAAAAAGGTCAATGTTGGGAGTTAGAGAAGAAGCCCTTTTAGCCATCATCAAGTTTGTTCTTTGTGGGTTGTCGATCTTGCCATATTTTTGGTTTAACTTTGTTAATTTAAGCTTTGTCATTCCTAAAATCTATTATTTCTCTTATCACTTCCACTCTATGACATGTTTCTTTTTCACTTGAGGTATTTGCAGCTTTATACACTTTGAAGTTCACTGCCTCATTATCAACTCTTAATTTCATTGTTCGTTCACTTACATCAATTAATGCCTCTCTAGTGGCTAAAGGCATTTAGATATCTTCTTCCATGTCTAACATAAGGAAATCCATAGGAAATATAAATTTATCAACCTTTACAAGCACATCTTCCACAATACTTTTGGATATTTGATTGATCTATCTTCTAATTTTAGAGACACTGTGGTGGGTTATAGTTCTCCAAGTCCTAATTTCCTAAAAATAGACAAGGGCATCAAATTAATATTGACACTTAAATCACATAAAATGTTAGAAAACGAAATTAAGCCTATTATGCAAGGAATTGAAAAACTCTATGGATCTTTAAGCTTTAGAGGTAATTTATTTAGTAAAATGGTTAAACACTCTTTTGTTAGCTTAATCGTTTCATACTCTTCTAGCTTTCTTTTATTTGATAAGATCTTATTTAAAAACTTAGCATAGTTAGACATCTAAAGTAAAGTATCTGCAATAGGTATATTAATATGCACCTTTTTAAATAGATTTAAAAATTTTGTAAATTGTTTATTTAGTTATCGTTTCTTGTTTACAAGAGGAAAATGAGGTTGGATTTCAATAGGTTTTGGCTTAGCTTTCTTTGAAATTGCTTTATCGTGGTTATTTTCTAATATTCTATCTTCTTCTTGACCCTAGACTTCTTTCCTACTTCTTAGCGATATAACTTTCGCTTGTTTTTTGCCTTTTTCTATTTTGGCATCCATACGTGTGTAATTACATTTTCATGCTCGGTGGTTTATGTCTTCTTTTTAATCTCCTCTTGTTTTTTTTTTTTTTTTTTGATTCCTTTATATTTGGTTAAGGTTCTTCTATGATGGTTTCTCTTCTTGAGGTGATAGTAATTGCTTACTCTTCAAGATTCTTTTCAGTATCATTTAATAAGGTCTATTGGACTCTTCCAGAAATAATATTTGCTAATTGGCCTACTTGTACCTCTAGATTTTTTATGGATACTTCTTCATGCTGGAACCTTGTTTTAGTACTATTTATGAGCTTTTTCAACATCTCTTCCAAGTTTGATTTCCTTTTCACAAATGAAAATTCTAGGTGTGGTGATCTTAATGCATTATGATAGTTCGATGAAAGATTCATATGATTTTGCCACCTAGGATTGTGTGTGCTTGAATATGGATTATTTTGTGGAGGCCTACAAAAGTTCTCACATAATTAGCATTTTCAAAAGAACCCATGAATATATAGATCACAAACTGCACTTTTCACTTGCATGACCACCATTATATTTATTTTTTTGTTTGATGCTTCTATTTGGGTAGCTTGGCTTTGAATGACTCTATTCGATGTACTCTTATAGCTTTCCTTGGTGTTTGATTGTTTTGCCATTAGTAACTATTGAAAGCTATCTCATATAGTAACTCGAATGCTTTCTCTGGTGCTTTCCTCATAAAGTTACCCTCTATAGCTATATCAACCAAGGTACAATTGGGTATTAAACCATTACAAAAAGTATAGACCTAAAACCATATAAGTAAGCCATGGTATGGTCATTTTTGTAATAGTTCTTTAAATCTCTCCTATGGCTCATATAATGACTTCATGTTTTGTAGTCTTTAATAGAGGTAAGAATTTTACTATGAATCACTGTGCCATCTCATCCTATATAGCGATTGATCTAACAGGTAATGAGTTTAACTAAATTTTTGCTTTGTCCTTTAGTGAAAAAGGGAATTAATCTTCATTTGATGGCATCATTTGTAACTCTATTTTGTTTAAAAGTATCATAGATCTCTAAAAAGTTGGCAATATATAAATTTAGATCATCACTTTGCAATCCATTGAATAAAATTGATGTTTGAATCATTTGTATTATACCTAGTTTGATCTCAAAATTATTAGCTTGTATCATCAGTCTTCTTATGCTTGAAGTTGGTCCTTCGATTGTAAGAGTCGTATAATCAATCAAAGATGGTTGGTTTATGGCTCTGTTCGCTTGCTCTAAGGTTGGAAGTACTACTTGTTTATTGTTTATTGTCACTATTCTTTGTCTTGTCAATTAACATAAATTTCTTTCTATCTCAAGATCAAAAGGCTCAATTGCTAGATTATTAGTGCATGTCATGTATTAGGCAAAAATTTGCGAGGTAAACAAGAACAAGCAATGTCGTAAAATAAAAACAAAATAAAAATAAAATAAATAACAATAAAATAAAATGTTTAGAGTAAAATTAACTGTAGTAAATCTCAATGTTATCTAAGACACAATGCTTGACCACGACACCAAAAACTTAATACCTTAAGTTTTAAACCCTAACTTTCTAGTAGGTGTATTAGATCAAAGTAATAAGGGAAGTATTTCAAGTTGCGTAAGCAAGTATCAAAATAGCACCACTCTTAACTTTATTTAGACTAATGAATATGAATCAAAATTAAATCTAAAACTAAAATAAAAAATGAAAACAAAAATTACAATTACACTTAAGTAATTGAATGAAAATATATGATATGATGCTAAGACTGCGGGTTCACTAATTCACTTTAAGGTAGGTTTTCTATACGTCTGAAGATATCAAGTTATTCATGTGACAATAGAACTCTTTAAGTTGATCAATATTCTTTCTCAAGCAATATTAACCTTATTTCACAATTTAATAACCTAGATATCTCTGTGTAGGTTTAATTAGATGAAAATGCATTAAATTCTAGGAAATCCATTAGCTTTCAGCACAAACCTATTGTGCCTATGACTATTGCATGTATTACTAAATATATCTTTATATTTGATTAATCCATGGTTTGTATTATTCTCGTAGGTTTTATGCAATATCACCTCTCAGTCTCAATCACATAACAAAATTTTTATTAAAAATTGGTTAGATTCATAATAGACATTAAGTTCAAACATAAATTCACATTAAATTAACATGCTCGTAAATCATAAACGAAAATGCTACAATTCTATGAATTAGTTAGCCCTAATTTTAGCAAAGAAGAATTAATGCCTTATTAAGCAAAAATAAATATTCAGATTCAAGCAAAACATAATGGGGAATAAGAATAAAACCTAATGAATCATTGAATATTTTATTAAAATCTTCTGAAAAGTCATCTTGCAATTATAATCCGTTTTGTTTTTGATTGAATCTTTAAATCAAAATCAAGAATATCTCAAAATTGAATTAAAAAAACTTTCAAAAGTTGTCCTAAGGTGACTCCCTCTTTTTAGGTAAGTATACAATAGATATATATAGCCAAAGGTTAAGAAACGAGTCATAAAAAACATGGATTCTTGTTAAATGATGTTGGGTTATGGCGTCATGCAATGACGCTATGTTTCTGTCATTTTAGCATGTTTTGGCACCAAGTTTCTGGATTTTTGCTACATCTAGCATTGTGACACTATGCTGTGGTACAGAGCTTCTAGAATATGAGTTTTTAGTCTTCATAAAAGTTTTGGTTGTCCAATTTCATTTGACTTTTGAATCATCTCATTTAGACTTTGGAATCTCCAGTTATGGCTATTTCAGTCTTTAACGGTTAGATATAGAATTTCACAAAAAGACCTAACTTTATAGTAATGGTTAAAGGCCCAAACAAACATAGATCTTTCCCTATAATAGTTTTTTGAAAAGCTTGTGATGCTCACTACAATTTTGCTGAAGACTACTTTTTCAGTATAAAGCTCAAACTTATTAAAAATCCTTAGTTTTCTACTATAGCACATAATACTCTTATTCCCTTTTTATGTTTCGCTTACTAATTCTTCCTAAGACTAAATTTGAGCCAGCGAATGTTCCTTCATAAGCGTCTTTTTGGCTTGATTTCCATTGAATTCAAATCAAAACCAACATTTCCTATAAAACAAAACATGAAACCTATGATCATAAAATATGCATATAATAGAGGTAAAATGGTCAAATTGCCCTTTAAAACTCTATGAATTGACTATAACATCATGTATGTAATTATCACAAATAATTTAAAATCTTATGTATGGAACTTATTTTGTGTATAGTTGTGCCACCTTTTTACCCTAAAAAGTACTTACCAATATAAGTACTCAACCTTTAAGTAGCCAAAGGCAAATCACGACCCCCTAACAAACAGGTTTATAAAACATCTTTATAAATAAAACTTATAATAAAGGAATACATCTAAAATTTTTTTTATTAAAATCAATCACATCTCATAAGTACATTGGTGAAACTAGGTCAAAATTTAATTAGAAAATTGTACAAGCATAGTTTATAAAGTACCTTAATTGAGTAAAACATAGAAAAATAAAACTGGTCCCTGTATGATAGACACTACCATATTAAGCCTAGCCATTACTTGTAGTACTTCAACTTGCCTTTTGTTAAACTAGCCCATGGCCTTTAGACTCTTATAAGATAAAGGCAAAGAAGAGTGAGTAAAAACACTCAGTAAGCAAAATAACTATTGATCTTAATTCTTTTATATATTACCCTTGAGAAATATCTCATCCCGTGCTTAACTTATCCTTAAATTTTTCCTTTAAACTTTACTTAGCATCTTCATAATCTCAAATCTCACTTTCATATCTTATTGCCTTTCTATGCTATCACTTAACTTAGATGACCAGGAAACCTCTTAACTCATCCTAGCTTGTCTTGAAGGATAAAAATTAATCCTTTAAGACTATTATGAAACTTTGTATGGTAACTTACACATATAATGCTTATGCAACATAACCATGTAATTGTAAATTATAAAATTTTCACTCATCAACTAAAAGCTAAAAACTATAAAACTGTTTATAAACATAAAACTTCAGTTATACTGATCAAACTAGGCAAGACACATAGATTTGGTATGTTAGTCAAGTTAGTAAAACTTATACATATAACCAAAATTCTACTATGAGCAAAATACTCTACTGCAAATGTAATGTACTATCATAGACTTTGTGCGAGAGAGCAAACTCAAAAATTTTCCCTTATATCTATTCTTATGAAAACATATCTCTTAAAATTCATAAAAAACATATACCTCTCAGGATTTGTAAATTTGTAAAATATGTCATAAAGCTCATCTCATATAAAACACCATAAAAAATGTGCTTGATATGTTTTCATGTAAAACTTTGCATGCAAATGGAATGCTTAGCTTTATTGGATAATGAATAAAATGCCTTTAAACTATTGAGAATCAAAATCGTAACATAAAACCTTATTTTCCTTTAACTTAGTTTAACACATGAGCATGCGTGTCATTTGTGCATGAGCATACGTGAAACCAAACATTTTTTATGTGTCATTTTGTCACTTATGGTCATGCATTATGCATAACTTTTCTGTTACTTCTTTTATTGCTTACAATTATGTCCTTTCCCTATGCATAGTCATGTTCTTACAAAAAGTATGACATAAGTATGTCTCTAATGCTTGCATAGTTGTGCATGCTTATTGTAGTTTCTTAATCTCTTTTCTTTAATTAATCTTATTGGAATTCTCACTCTATTTTGACCAAGACTCCATATACGTTACCTTTTATCATCAATAATCATGATTTAACTAAGAATACTCCTTAAGATGATCAAAATCCTTGATCAATCTTGGACTAAACTAATTGCGGTCATCAACTTAATCAAGAACATAGATTCATGTCCTAAATCTTACTTAAACTATAAAGCATGCTTAAATTCATATAAACATATCATATAACCATCAAAGACTCATGAAATAATATCCATTCGCCAATAATTCATAAAATATGAAATGATAATATCCAATTGAAAACTAAAAGTGTCTTTAAAAGCTTTAAAGCATTTTACTTACCTTAAGCTTGCTAATACATACTCTCTTTTCTTGAAACTTTGATAACCAAACATCAATCGATAGTAGTAAGAATCGCTTAAAATGTTTTAGTAAGTGTTTTTAATTATGGAGTAATTTTGAGAGAATAATGGCTTATGAAAATTTCATAAAGTGTCTCACCTATATAGGCCTTGAGTCACTTAATATGCATCGATATGTGTGTTTAAGATATAGGCATACATCTCGCCCTTAATTGTTTCTCTTACCTTTTTGACCCGTACACACAGACCATTTATGACTAATTACATGTACAAATCTATTTAAGCCTATAAATGACTATTTTAACCTTTTTAAGCCTTAAAAATGATCTTAAGGCTAAGAAATAACTATTATGTCCTTAAATGTACATTTGGCTATTACAACTTTGTCTTCCTTATTAGAATTTTATCCTTAGAATTTAGCCAAACAACTCGAGAAATCTCTATTAAAATCAAACTTAACCTCCCGTGTAGCCTTTTTAATCTTAAATTGAGGTAATCTTAAGGTAAAAGGTGTTAGTGAAATTTTGGAATGCATGCTTTCAATATTGGATAAGGTTGAAAGTTAAAAATGGATAATTTGGTCAAGTTACGATCATGTATGGTTAAGGTACAGTCATGTCTTATTTTAAGTGGATAGTTCTCCAAGATCTTATTGGATCAACTTATTATCTAAATAATCATGGATTTTACAAGATTTGGATCAGGTGCACGACTATACATCCGACATGAACATAAAAAAACCCTAGGATCATTGAAAGGGTGACCAAATAGTAAAAGAAAAAAAAATTAAAAATTAATAATCAAATAGAGGATCAAATTTTCAATGATGGATCTTCATTTTTCATATAAACAGGAAACTATAAAATAGCAAACAAACATAGGATGTTTGAGAATGAAAACTTGTGTTAGATGACTCATTTGTCTTTGCATTTGTAAACACCTTATTTTGACCTAACTAGGTTTTCCCAATAATGGTAGCCTAAATAGTTTTCATATAAGACTTTGAATCAATAAATTCAAGCCTATAGACTTAGAATGAATAAGTAGACTTAGCAAGTATCTTTGAGCCTAGGACTTAAGGCCCCTAGAACACAAATAGGCTCATTTATCATAGAATTGGCCTTAAGGCTAAACTCAAGCCTTTTTGTAGCCCGTTAAAAGTTGTGGGTGGAAGAGAGGTATGATCGATATGCAAAAGGAAAACCCTCATATATCCACCTATGATTCATTGTGATAGACAAAGTGACTTAGCCTTCCTCATTTACAGAGTGGTTGTCTAACTTTTATGGATGTCTGATCTTCTGTGTATAGATATAAAATCCTGTTTTAATCATAATTATTACCTATTTTTGGCTTTAATAAAAACTCTTTTGGGAAAGTTTCTTCTTCAACTATGAAACTACCTTTAAAAGAATTAGAGTTAAGTTAAGAAAGCCCTAAATCAGGAATTAGAGTTCAATAAGGAAATTAGTCCTTAGAAAGCCTATATAAAAGGGGCTAGCTTCCTTAGGATAAAGGGTTCTGAATTGCTATTTAGCTAATAAGGACTCTGACAAAATTTATAGAAAACACTTTTAAACAATTTGTTTTATTTTTTATTTTTTATTTTTTTGGGGTTTTGAGAAAACAATACTTTAAAATACTTCCTCAGGATTTTTGCTATGAGATTTTGGAACCTAACCATAGTATACTAACAAGTGTACTAATTTGTATGTATATAGTAAGGTTAAGTCTAAGTATTATACTATTGCTTAAATCTCCTAATTATTATTCTATTTGAACTATGAATTACTAATGACACTTAACTTTCTCTACATTATTGAATTAAATTAACTAAATTTAAAATAAACCAAAAAAAATCAACAAACATGAAATGTTGACTAAGAGAATGAAACACTAGGGCTAAGGGTTCCTCTACTTGCTAACTTAATTATTAACTTCCAGTATTCAGTTTACTATTCATAAGTTGATGATCAAATTCACTAACCTATTAATGAAAGCTCTCACCTGATATTAGTGTATCCCATTATTAATTAGCTCACCTAAGATTATGCATTAACAAAAAAGGACACATAAAGTTCAAGAATTTATCAAGATCACACAAACCGTATAATATCTCTAGTTTTGTCACTAAGTTCATTGTAATTCTAATAATTTATAATTTATAATATAATTCTCAACTACTATTACAAATACTAAGATCAATTGAATGTTAGCCAATCATCCAAAGCATCAAACACAATTATTATCACTCAACAATATAAACAAAATTGAAAATTTTTTATCAATAATTGAGTATCAGCAGCAAACTACATTCTTGCCCTAGTGTAGAAAAATTAGTTCATAGCAAAAGGAAATTCAACTCAAAAACTCTAGAAAAACATTGTATAGGTTCAAGAATGGAGCAACTCCTTGACGAACATAGCCTGAGTACTTGAAGAATCATGGCTTTAACATCAATCCAACCTTTAAATCTTAAATACTTAAATCTTGGCTTGACGAATTCTTGTTGCTTGCTTGATTTCTCTCTATGAACATTCTAAAAATCTAAAAGTACAAAAAAGAAAGAGAGAGAGAGAAGTTAACTCCTCATAAGGTTACTTCAATATTAAGGGAAACTTGCTAGAATTCTAATTATAATAGGAAAGCCTTGATCTATCATTATGTCGTGACACATATTTCTTTGTTGTGGCATAACTCTTTTACTCTTTTTTTTTTTTTTTGTTTGCCTTTTGTATTATGACATAACTTTGATACTATAATTTCATGTCATTAGTTGTAAGATTTTCTTCTTACTATGCCATGACACAAAGTTATTGTCCTAAATATGTATTTTTTGTGTCGCAGCATAAAATTCCTCATCATAGCCTTATTGTGACACAACTCTATTTTCTCCTATTTTTTTGCTTTCTTTTCTTAATTTCCTTTAAATTCATCTTGCATTGTCAGAGATTTGTTTATAAGTGTCGATTATCTTATTTTTTGTCGCTTCATACTTGAAAACACTAAATTCATACAGAATAACAAACACATATGTAATCTTACAATCTACATAAATCAAGGGTAAAATGGTAATTTTTCCCTTAAACTCTCTTAAGATTTTAAAAATTGATTGAAAGATTATAAGAACCAAGTCTATAAATTTTATTTGATGAATAAATTGCCATAATACATTAAAGAAGAGCATCCAAAGAGCCAACATCCAGGTACGTATTCTTGAGGGAAATGTAGGTCAAACAATTATTTATATTTAATCTAAGATTGTTCGATTCTTTATTCGTTTTGATTGATTTGTGTCTTGGCTTGTACCTTTATTTGTTTTATCATCTCAAATTATGTTTGTCTGACACTAATCGTGGAAGACCAAAAATAGTCTATGAAATCTTATGAATGAAAGCTTTCATTGTCTAACATGATATTTCTGGTCACTGATTTAGAATTTCTATAGACAGAGGTTAAGCTTGCAAGAATTTTATTTTGATCACGTCTAATATGGTATGTTAGCCTAATTTATTGGCATCTATAATATGACACCATGATATTTCTCATGCATGAAAAAGGGGTTTACATATTCTATTACATGTGGATAAGAATAATTGCATATACATAATTATTGATAGCATGCACACTTATTACATTGTACTAAACTCTTTATTTTGTAGGTTTTTCTTTCTTAGGCTTGCTAGATCTATGTATAAGGGTGTATATGAGAAATGACATAATTTTAATTTTAATTTTAATTTTATTGTTTTATATGTTTGTAATTTAATTATTTTATTACTTTGGATAATTAAGATATTTGTAGCATATGGTTAATAAATGAGAATCTAATTAAACTTGATAAATCCATTTAAATGAACCATATAGTGGAAGTTACTTCTTGGGCTAAGCAACATAGCTATCGTACCTAACTCTTTGAACCATTTTATTAAGTAATCAAAGACGGTTGAGTCTTTTATAAGGGATCTATAAGTCATCCATCTTTACCAATGTTTACTTTTTCTAAGGCCATTATCATGTGGTGACTTTATAGTACACTTTGTGATAGGCTATAAACCTATTCAAATGCTCCCTTTGGCCATAATAGGATGACTAAATAAAAGTGACAAGTCCTACGTGGCTTGACATGGTGAAAACTTGTCATAGCTTTGGTGACTTCACTAGAAATAAGAAGAGTTGATTTTATAGTGGTTAACTTAATGGTATTTCCTTGTTTAATTGAATTCTAATGTATTGCATGAACTCATATATACTAAGCATGATTTGTCCCTTTAAAATTTGATAGTAAACCAGACATTTGCTAAAAGCCCAGGTAGACTAGGTGTAATCTATCTTGTACATTAGTCATTGGCATATACACTTTTTATATAGAAGTAATCCTTGGTTCTTGCCTTTGGAAACCTATGGTATTTCCCAAGTTTAACTCATATAGTTGCCCACTCTTTATGTGAGGTTGATTGAGTTGAATTTCTATGTATAAAATTTTGAGTTTTGTATAACTATTTTGAAATATATGTTGTGCATGGTTTTAAATTTCATCGATCATTTCTTTAAGTGGTCCTTACTAAGGGAAAACTTCTTAAAAATTGTTTTTATCAAAATCTTTATGACCTGACTTAATATACTTTCAAATAGATGTATGAAATCTAAACCTCTTTATGTAAGGGTTTCCTAGGTCTAAGACATAGAGTCCTTGATAACCTTATTGGAATTGATCTCACCTAAGATTAAATTGACCTTTGACCTCATATTGATTAGAAAGATGAGTGGGCAAAGAGAGTAATAAAAAATGAATTTAGTTAAAAAAAAAAAAAAGGCTTGGTTCCTTTGCCAAATGTTTACTAGAATGCTCGAAAGAAAAAAACCACTATTATGAGAATTGGGTTCAAACATTCATGCCTTTCACTAAGTAGTAAAAAAAAAAGAAGAAGAAGAAAGAGAGAAAGTTTACATCCTTGAAAGGGTAAAATGGTCAATTTAGAGATAGGTCGAGAAAACAGGTTATTGAAACTCCAAGTCTACAATCAAAGCTAATAGAGAACACCCTTGATTGCTAAGAGTTGTTTGTAGAGCTTCTGGTGGGGAGGGATTAGTTTGCATCCATGATGATATGACATGCATACATGTACAAATTAGAAAGAATGTTGAGGAACACAAATAGAGGAAAATAATATAAAGAGGAAGAAAAAAAGAGAAAACAAAAAAATCTATAAGCTTATTTTAATTTAATGGAATGAAAATACAAATGCCACAAAATAAAAAGACTTGGTTTTAGGCTGAATAGGAAAGAAACTTGACCTTAGGAAAGGTTATGTATGTCATGTTTATATGCATGAGTAATGAATAGAAGTCGTAGAGTAATTAGGCCATTATCTTAAAAAGAGTCGATTGTGCCAAAAGAATGAAAGAAAAATAAGAATGAAGTACATTACTCTAATATCCTAGCTATTAAGTAAGTTTAAGGGTTAGTATGTCTATGAGCGGTTTCTATAGTGAACAATAACCTAGGATATGAGTATGCAAAGCACTCTAAGAATATGCCTTATTAAGTAACTAAATACTTTCATTGCAAATATTGATATTAGCATAAAAAGCCAAGCTCATGATTTGGGGAAATATGAAAAAAAAAAAAGAAAAAAGAAAAAAGAAAAAAAGAAAAAGAAAGTAAAGAGAAGAAAAAAGAAAAAATAGTGAGAGAAGAGAATGAGGAAATAAAAAATATAAATAAGTAAAGCAAAATATAAAAGACTTTAGTAAGGCAATTAATGAGTTAATTTAAAGAGAGTATGTTCTCCTTGAGTTAATAAACAAATGTAATATTCTAAGGTTAGAACGGTCTTTTTAAGTTGTAAATTGAGGTTAAAAGAGAGAATGTATAGTAAGAAATAGAACTGAGAAGATTTAAAGGTGATATAGTCATTTAAGAGGTTTTATGTGACTTTGCATGGGTCTTATTGAGGGGTTTTTTCTCATGCACAACACTGAGAGTTAAAAATCTATGAGTTCTTTCAAACATGATGTTCATCTTTTAGACACATAACCATATGTCTCTTGAGATCTTAACCCTTTTTTATGTGATTTTGGATATTAGACCCAACCTATCTAAATTTGTGGTAGATGAGAGTAGAGGTTTAGTGAAGGCTAAAAGAGCAAATAATTTAAGGAGATTATCAGAGAAGTAATGAAAATGGTGTTTTAACAGCTTACAAGAAAAGATTATTAGGAAATAGTAAGGGGTAATTACCTAGAGCCAATAAGGAGTAGTTTTTAGTTGTTGAGGATGAGTTAGTATTAGAGATAGAGATCAAAGAAAAAATTAGTGGTTGTTAGAGATATAGAAAGATTATAGCCCATTTATAGCCTTCTAAAGTTTATTAACCTCTTAAATTCAATAGTTTTAGAGATCTAGTAGTGGTAGAGGACTGGATTAAGGTAATAGAGAGTGATGTGAATCTTTTTAGCATGAAAGACTGAGAAAATATTAGATATGCTATATATATGCTTAAGTGCGATACGAGGGTATGGTGGAACTTGCAAAGATAATAGTGGATGAAGATAGTTTGACTTGGGTTAAGTTTAAAATTTTATTTCATGAGAAATTCAAGAACACCGATATGGTGTATGCTAAGACGTAGGAATTTATTAAACTGAATTAAGGGTTAAGTATGGTAAAGGAATATATGACCTGATTTAATGCTTTAACAAGATTTATGTTAAGACTAATTAGATCAAAGTTAGTAAGGGTGTAGAAATTTGTTCGTGGTTTATATCCTATCATAACTAAGAGATGTGATAACGAGAGCTATTATTCCCTAAAGATTCAGTGAGGCTATGGGAGAGCATTGAGATTAGAAATGTGCTTTTAGAGGATAAACATATTTTTAAGGCCAGTTGAGAGAGGTAGAGTTGAAGGTAAGGGGAAAAAAGAAAGGAAAATAAGAAGAAGACATTTAAAGAAGATAAAAATAAAGAGATTAGCCTCAACTACTTGAGTGTATCAGGCCTAGGAAAAGACACCTAAGGAAATGTCCAAATGGTCATGAGGTATGTTTTAGATGTGGGTAGCCAAGACATAAGAGTTTAAAATACCCTACTTGTAAGGGTGTGGGTCCATTTAGAGATAAAGTTAAACTTAGGAAAGACAAAGTAGATTATAGTAGACTAGGTACAAATGTATCAGGGGTTGATTGAGAACATTTTTCTTGATGAGTCTTGTTAGTATTTCTTTCTAGATGTTTCTTATTGTTTATTGTTTATGATGCCACCTAGTTTGAGTTTTGTCTCTAGTGTGGTAGATAGGATTATCTACAATGAGTTGATAGAAGATGACATAATGATGAATAACCAAAATCTAATAGATCAAGTGGCAAAGATATCAAAAAGATATTTGAGGTTATACTTCAATTAGGTTATGATCACTGCATTCTTGGAAAGGATAAAGTTTAGAATAGTGTGATCAAAATGTATAGTGAAAGTGAAAGAAGTTGCCAGTAGTAAGGAATTTTCAAAAAAGTTGTTAGATTGCTTTTTAAGAAAAAATTAGACAGACTACAGATTGTTAGAAGAATTATATAGATATAAAGCTCAAAGAGATGAAGTAACAAGTGGAAGATACCTTTGGATAAGGCATGTTAGTGTACATCAAGAGAGAGACTCATAAAGCCACTTAGCAGTAGAGTTTAAGTTCAGAGAGAGAGATTCCCCAAAGTTGCTTAGAAAAATTCTATTTCTATGGATAAAATTTTTCTAAAGAGAAAGATTATAATGTCTCAAGATTAGAATAATCCTTTTAAGCTATAAATCAATGTTAAGAAAGATAATGTATGGAAAGAAATAACACTGAGAAAATTCAAAGGTGCCATAGTAATTTAAAAGGCTTTATATGGCTTGTGCATAGGGCCCTTTTGGGGGCTTTTTCTTATGTATAGCATTAGAAGTTAAAAATCTATTATTTCTTTAGAGTATGGTCGTGTGTCCTTCAAACACATAATTGTGCATCCCTTAAGCTATAGAGCACGATTATACACTTTAGGGGTACATGACTGTGCCTCCTTAAATATAAAATGGAGTTTTCATATTTTTAGCTAGTTTCACCTATTTCTCTTTTTCTCCCTCCTCTAACTCTAACCAAAAATCAAAGAAAGAAATCAGTATATCAATCAACAATCTAGCTAGAAATCGAGCCAGAGTTAGAGAGATTAAAGCCC
This sequence comes from Anacardium occidentale, assembly GCA_026122585.1. Classification (NCBI taxonomy): domain Eukaryota; kingdom Viridiplantae; phylum Streptophyta; class Magnoliopsida; order Sapindales; family Anacardiaceae; genus Anacardium; species Anacardium occidentale. The sequence continues at coordinate 67,832 of JAJEJH010000477.1, forward strand.
TTAGTAGCCTTAGGTAAGTATTTGCTTACCTTTTTCCCTATTTTTAATGCGTTAAAGTTTAAAACCTAATTTCCTAGTAAGTGTACTAGTTCAAAATAATAAGGGAAGTATTTAGGGTTGTTGTATCCATGGGATTGCGTAAGTATGAAAAAGGCTCTACTCCTAACTTTATCTAAATTATCGAACAAAGATTAAGACTAAATCTAAAACTAAAATAGAAACTACAATCAAACAATTAATAAACACGCCTAGGTAAATGGAATAACAATATGTGAGATGATACTAAGACTTCGGGTTCACTAATTCATTACAATGTAAGTTTTTTATACAACTGAATATCTCATTTTATTCATGTGACAACAAAATTCCTTAAATTGATCAATATTCTTTCTCAGACAATATTAATCCTGTTTAATAATCTAATAACCTAAATTTTTCTATTTAGGTTTAATTAGATGAAAATGCATTAAGCTCTATGAAATTCATTAGCTTTCAGCACATGTCTATTGTGCCTATGACTATTGCATGTACTACCAAATATATCACTATATTCAATTAATCTACAGTTCGTATTCTAGCTGCTTTTATACGATATTACCTCTCGATCTTAATCACACAATAGAAATCCTATTAAAAATTGGCCAAGTTTTTAACAAATATGAAGTTCAAAATGCAAACTCACATGAAATAACATGCTTGTACATTATCATCGTAAAACACTACACATTCATGAATTAGCTAGCCCTAAGCTTAGCAAAAATTATTTTTTATCATTAAACATAAATAAACAATCAGATTCAAACAAAACATAATGAAAAATAAAAATAGAACTTGATAACTTGTTGAATCCTTTATTGAAATTTGATGAAAATTTATCTCACAATTACAATCCGAATAGCTTTTGATTTATTCTTCAAAAAATTTAGAATCACTAAAAAGTGCTTGAAAAATCTCTCAAAAACTCTCTTAAGACAACTCTTTTTTTTTTTTTTTTTTCTAAAGTTACAATTCAATATATATAGAGTTAAGGAAGAATTTCAAACAAAATGAAACTCTGTTATAGTTAGGCCATGCTATAACATGATGCTACAACATAGAGCTTCTATCTTACTTCTTCTAAGCATGTTGTAGCATGATGTTGCACCATGTAGCAATTAGAATTTTCATGCACCTCATGGTTTCTCCTATGCTACAGTATGATGCCACTACATAGAGCTTTTAAAATCTAAAATTTTGTTCTACATCAAAGTTGTATCCCTGGATGTGTAGTTTCATTTGGCTTTTGAATCATCTCATTTGGGCTTTGGAATCTCAAGTTATGACCATTTTAATGCTTAGTGGTCAGACATAGAATTTCACCAAGAAAACCTGAATTTGCAACAACAGTTGATGGCCTAAACAAACTCTGATTTTTTTTGTATAATAGCTTCTTGAAAATGTTTGAGATATCCACTACAACTTTGTTGAAGACTACTTTTTCATTAAATAATTCAAACATACTCAAAATCCTTGTTTACTTGTTATGGTGCACAATGCTCCCCTTCCTCGTTTATGCTCTAGTAGCTCATTCTTATTTGGACTAAAGTCGAACGATCGACTAGTCCTTCATAAGTGTCTTTTTGAATTCATTTCCATTTAATTTATATCAAAACCATTATTTCTTGTAAAACCAAACATGAAAACTTGCGATCTCATAGTATGCACTTAATAAGGATAAAATGGTCAAATCACTCCCTAAAAGTCTACAAATTGACCACAAAATTATCCATGCAATTGACACTTATGAATTTTCATATCATGTATCTTATTAGATAAGTTTAGTTAGTAAGTAAACATGCTTTTATTTTAATAAGTTTGATTTAAGATGATGATGATGAGATGGAAGAGATTTTAAAGGTTGAAGCATGCTTAAAGTACTTGTATGTACATGTGTATGTGTTTAAAGGTTCATGCGTATGTTAGGCTGTGTTTGGGTATTATGAGATGATAAAGGTTTATGATAGTAGCATGTTTTGGCATGTATGTATGTTAGAATAAGTTTGTGTAAGGGTTAAACATTAAGGAAAATACACAAGGTGCACATTTTTCAAATATTTTCAAAAGGAACTTATTAAATACTTAAAATTCGTAAGGTGTTTTAGAACACCTACCTATTTTGAAGTTTTCCTAGTCTTTAAAATGCAAAGAATCGACAATAACTTAAGTAGTTGACCTAGACGAATCTGACAAGTCTAATGCAATATTAATCTATAACACACTTACTAAAATAACAATCATCTACCTTAATTTATCAACTCTATAAGTGTATGACTTATAAGCTATTTAATATCTCGATAGTATCTAAATTCAAATTGAATTTAAACATAAATCATAAGTGACATTTAGTAAAGCATTATATCAACCTAAATAGTAAAGTGATAGTAAACAACTCTAAATTTAATCAACCTGACAATTAACATACATATAATCCCTCTGTCACCATATCTCAAAAGATTAAGATATAGATATGCATCTATCTCAGATATCTTCTAATATACATATATCTAAATCAAGATTAGATCTAGTATCTACCTATCTAGTTATAACCATAAACTTGAAGGTTTGGATAATTCAACTAAGACACTCATCCCATGCTTTGGATTGATTAATCTTATATTGATCTACTATAATCTCTATACTGATCATGATACATATAATTGCTCACTTTTATAACACCTCAATTATGATAGTGTATTTAATGATATCAAATGGTACCACTCCTAGTATGAGAAGGTCTAATATACCTTAAGTCAAAAATCACATATATATATATATATATATATATGTATGTATGTATCAAGTTATAAGGATTGATCTATAGACACAGGTAGTGTCATCTATATGAGATTATCATCATTAGACTTAGAAAGTGAACATGATCACCAAATCATACATTATGTGTAAGACTAGGCTAAAAGCAATAATATTAGCATGTGCAACCATCTTTCAATCAAATCATGCATATTATGATAATTCCTATATTACTATTCATGTTTTCAACTCATAATGATGTCGAGATTATGAATCAGTTTTAGTATAACCATTTGTAAAATGTATGGAAAGCACATTCAAATATCTTAATCTTTTATCTCAATTCTACCATACTAAGGACACCATGTATGTTAAATGATAAATATGAAATACCTTGTAGTATTAATATTGTCAAATGTATACAAATTTAATGATACAAAACATTAATACAAGAATAAATATAACTAACATAAAATGGACACGTGGTTAGAGGGCACCAACCTTAACATATTGGCCATCACATGACTTCATATAGTGGTAGGGTGATTTTCAATTTAAAAATTATGCATGTGCCTTTCATTTAACCAATTTTATTAAATGGTCCTTATAATATGTCTAATATATTGAGTAACCACCTAACTATACACCTAAACCCTTTTAAAATCTTATTTTAGCACCCTAGTCATTTAAATGCTAAATAAATAATATATTCAATATTATTTTTATTTTCATTATCATTCTGGAAAGTGCTAACCAACCTAGGTAAAATTTCTCTCTCTTGGTTTACTCAAGCCCTTGGTTTATAGTGTGACGTTTCTTGATTCACTATGGATTAGTCATGGCTCTAATTTTGGACATGAATTGAAACAACTCTGAAGACTTAACGACTATGGATATCATCTAGTAATAATCCATAATCTTTAAGCTATGATGAAGACACGCTTTATCAAACCAAATTTTTTATCATATGTACTATATAAGCAAAATCTCTACGTTGTTTTATCTCAATTGAGTGAGGATCTATGGTTTGATAAGAAACCCTTATCTCAATCACTTATCAAATCAATGATTACAGTATATGGAACATGTCACCATGAACTCACCATCGTGCGACTATTCATTTACTTTGGCCAGAGATTTCTATTTTTGATATTTGTTGACATCCATTTGGGAACTTAAAGCTTAATTAGTTTAAGCCAATATAAACTTAACACCAATAGTTTTGAGTCATTGTGTCCTATCTTGATTGTCATTCATCTCTATATACAAACAACATATTACTGATCTAGTTTACAACATGTGACATAATCAATCTCATTTTAATATACCATATAAATCATATGCATCTATATCAGATTTGACTAAGACATCTCAAGTCTAAGGGTCATTTCATATATTAGTACAATCTTATTATAAGTCATTTTGACTTTTAATAATTGAACCATGTTATACATCATATATTGTCATGTTCCAAAGATAGTTCCTTAACTGATAATCTATTTCAATTTCTAATGATATGACTATCATAATCACCTATATTAATGTCATCCCTCTGACATTCAATGGAGACAATCAACATTCTACTATTTAAGATCATTATCCATTTGACTTCACATATGTAGTGGAATTTTTTATAACAGGATTTTTTTAACAATTATGTATATCATCTTGATAGTCCATCTATATATTTTATATTTTATAAATTACATAAAGGAAGTAGAATACATATATAAACAAAAGAACATATTCTTTTATAATACATAAATAAACAAAAGAACATATTCTTTTATTAATCATATTATACAAAATCAATTGTCATGAAACCAACAACATGAATGGTTTCTAGGGTAGACACTAACATGTTATCCTTGTGTTCTTGATTGAACCAAAACAAACTCTACAAGACCTAATTAAGCTTGTAATTTTAACTAAGTTTGGAGTTTTATAGATTGTTTCTATAAGGTTTTAATTTGATAGACACAGGGTTAGGGTTCTAGAGTTTTAGATTCTAATCAACCAAAAACATGTTCTAGTTTTCTTAGAGACGTTGATTCAATTTGGGTTTAACAGTTTTCAAGACTATGGTTTTGCATTAGTTGGTATTAGAGCAAGGGTCTAGCCAAGCATATATCTATCCTTTAATTTTTTTTGTTAATTCTTTGATTGTGCTTTAATTTTATTTATAAAAAAAAAGAAACCAGAATTGTTATTCTTGTTCTTGTTGCATCATTGTTCCTTTGCCTTCAATTTATCATTATAATCACTTGCTTGTTGTTTTCACCATTACATCACTGAATTTACGCTAATTAGGTCAAAGAATTTGACATTCATTATCTTAAATATTTTAGTCTAGCTATAATTCCCATTATATTACAATTTATTGAGCAATTTCGTAATTACTTGAAATTCAATAGAAAATCCATTGATTGCTTGTTGTAATAATGAAAAAAATAATAATAATAATATCACAAGTTAATTGAAAAAAGAAGTGTGAAATTTAAAATTACCATAATTTTAGGGCTGGGTGAATTTTGGTTGTCTTCTTGTATCCCATTGTTATCTCTTGTTAACACCACCTTTAATTTCAATTATACATCATTTGTTTCCATTCTTTATAGTTTTCATTGCTTTTTTTTTTTTTTTCATTATTTCAACATGTGTATTCATTTTCTTACTTCAAACTTTTGTTTCTAACTTTGTCTTGCAAATTTTGATTCTTAGCTATTCTATAAGATGATTATTATTGTTGAGTTGAATTTAGCTCTTTTATGGGCATATTGGATCATGTATGAGGCATATTTGTATGTTGAACAAACACTTGTGAGTGAAACCCTCTAAGTGAAACACTTGTGAGGATACTTGTATACGTGTTACAATTTTATGTGTTAAAATATGTATGAAAACAATTTAAGCGGTGGTAGTAATGTAGGGCCCAAAGAAGTAGAGGTGGGAGAAGAGTTTTTAATGAGAACCATGTAACAATAGTTTGAAAGGTTGCATGATATGATAAGTAGTATGAGGGATAAGATAAAAGAATTAAAAAGAGATAGATAATAAAAAAGCTAGTAGGAAAGATTACAAGAGGCTAGTCTTTAGAAAAGTCAATAGAAGGTTGAATAGGGTTGCACCTATTGAAAAAAATAAAAGAGTTAGTAAAGGGGCTCATAGCAAGTTAATTGAAAAAAAAGAGTGAAATTTGAAATTACCATAATTTTAAGGCTAGTTGAATTTTTTTTTCTTATATCTCATTGTTATCTCTTGTTTACACCCACCTTTAATTTCATTCATACATCATATATTTCCATTCCTTGTAGTTTTCATTGTTTCAACGTGTGCATTTTTTTCTTGCTTTAGACTTTTGTTTCTAAATTTGTCTTGAAAATTTTGACTCTTAACTATTCTATAAGTTGATTATTATTGTTTGCATTGAATTTGGGTCTTTTAGGGACATATTGGAGCATGTATAAGGCATATTTATGTGTTAAATGAACACTTGTGAGTGAAATATTCTAAGTGAAACACTTGTGAGGATATATGTGTGTGTTACAATTTTGTGTGTTAAAATATGTATGAAAACAATTTAAGTGGTGGTAGTAATATAAGGCCCAAAGAGCGAAGGTGGGAGAGGAGTTTTCAATGAGAACTATGTAAAAATAGTTTGAAATGTTGCATGATATGATGGGTAGTATAAGGGATTAGATGTAAGAATTAAAAAGAGATAGATAACAAACCCTTGGAAGGAAGAAAAAGGTCAAAATAAAGGAGCTAATAGGGGAGATTATAGGATAGCAGTCATTAGAGAAGTTAATAGGAGGTCGAATAAGGTTGCACCTATTGAAGAAAAGGAAATGGAAAAAAAATTGAGTTAGTAAGGAAGCTCATAGGAGACCAACCCTTAAAGAAGTCAATAGGAGGTCAAATAGGGTTGCGTCTATAGAAAAAGAGGAGGAAGACGAAATATTTGATTTTCTAAGACAGTAATAGTGTGTGAATATAAGGGAATTGGGTAAATACGCAAATCAAACTAGATGAGTCTAAATAGCATAGGGAAAAATATTTCATACTAGATGCCATGTTAATAACAAAATGTATAGTCTAATATAGATAGGGAAAGTTGTACCAATATTGGTAGTGCTACATTGGTTGAGAAGATGGGATTGCCTTTGATTAAACATCCTAGAACTTATATGCTTTAATGGCTCAATAAGAGCCTGGAGGTCAAGGTAAATAGGCAAGTTTTAGTTTCCTTCTCTATTAGGTGTTTTAGTAATGAAGTGCTTCACCATGTAGTGTCGATGCATTGTTGGGTAGACCATAATGTATGATAGGAGAGTTGTTCATGATTGGTATAGAAATAGGAACATGTTTTTAGCTTATTAGCAATGTATGTTGCATGCTAGTATGTTTAATTTGAAATGTGGTGAGTTTTGGGTTGAGTTTTGGTGTGATCTTGCGGATTTCGGTTGTGGGTGTCGAAATAGGGTTGGATGCATGCCTATGCGTTCATGTGCATACGTCCGTTCGTTCTGGTATTGGCAAGGTCACGATCGTGTCTGTGAGGCATGCACGACCAGCTTTTAGAGGGGGTCACACCTGTACGCCTAAGGGTCACAGCCGTGCATGAGTTAAGTGTGAGATTTTAGCCAGAATTCCATAACCTTGCACGGTTGGGCTGCAGACCGGCACATGGCCCGTGCATCTACATGCACGTCCGTACGTTCGATAATGCATGCCCGTGCGCCTTGTAAAAATGAAAAGAAATAAGTAGAATTTCAATAATAAGAAAGAAAAGAGAAGAGGAATAAGATATTTTTCAGAATCACACTTTAATCTCACAACAGAACAAGAAATTCATCAACAGACTTAAGCAGAGTAATCTAGTGATAGATTACGATTTGAAAACAGTAACAACTACAGTTTACAGAAACAGAAACAGAATAGGAAATAGAAAAACAGAGACAGTTGGCAGAAACATAATAGAACATAGAGCTTATTAATAAGCTTAATAAGTTACAGAAACAGTACAACAGTAAGATAAACTGTAATAAAAAAGAAAAGAGAGTTTATAAGATAACATGCATGAATAGCATCATTCAGCATAACATGTTAAATAGTATTTTCAAAAAAGGGATCAAGTGATCCACTTGCATAAGTTTTTAGCATTCAGGCTTGATATTCGGGTCAATTATTTAGGGTGAATTCGAGGAGGCATCTATGGGATTTCAGCTTTCTGACTTCAGTCAGATTGGTTAGATTTCAGCTTACTGGTCCAAGGACTAGTATGGTAGGACATTTCAGCTTACTGGCATTTCGCTGTTATGGTTTAGCCCACTTGGCTAGAATGTCGAATCCTTGTATTCATCAGTCTGATCAACATAGCAGGTATCTTCAGATACAGAGATTTCAAAAACAGTTTTATTCAGCTTTTTAGTGTTTTGGATCTTCAGATCCTAACAACAATTTTCAGAAACATGTTTTCAATAAACAGGCCCAATAGCAAATAACATGATTTTAGTATACCATGATACATAGTACATGGCATGGTAGAACATACAGACAGTACAACCAGAATCATGTAAGATAAGAAATGAAAGAAAGATCAAGCTGCACGATATACGTCAAAAATAAAGAAATAAAAGAATTCAACTAATCCTAACAAAACGCAAGAATTATTAAGAAAAGCAAGAGGATTAGAAGAAGCTTTTAGGCTATCAGGAACTTAGTTAAGTTCGTCTAGATAGCAGTTAGTCAGCAGCGGCAGCTTAGTCTAGAGCCTACCCGAGGGTAGAGGTAAGAGATGCTTACTGAGTGACTTGTCACTCATTCCTCTTAGTTTCCTTTCTTGCAGGTTAGTGTTTCACGGAGCTAAGCTTGGAGCATAAGATAGTTGGTGTGTGGGATATGGCTTAAGTGGGTTTTCACCCAAGCCTCCAGTTATATATATATGTATGTATATATGTTTAGTTTTAATAGATAGCATGTTTGTGGCTCGCATACTTTGGATTGCTCATGTATTCGGATTGTACAATATCTTTTATGTTTTTCAGATATTATTATTATTTTATAAACATGAGTTTTTATTTAGGATACTGTACAGTGGGTTTTAGTTCCCATCACAGATTTACAAACCAACTTCCGCATATTTTCAATTAATAGTCAGCGTAAGACCTACTGCTATATATTAAGCATATTATATATATATATATATATATATATATAGTAAAGATATATTTCAAAAAAACAATGTGGTCTACAATAATATATAGTCGTTGGGGTCTTACAATTGTGTGTTATTGGTGAAATTGATATGTGATTATGTATTGTTTGAAGTGCTGAAAATGAATTAAATTGACTTATTACAGATATGTTGAGCCTTGGACAGGGTTTTGCAAGTTTTTGGCATGAATTTTCAGAAACAGAGCAGGACGCACACCTGTGCTCTCGCAGACACACGTCCATGCACCCTTGCAATTATAAGGTCAAACCCGTATGTACGATTTGTGTATGGCTAGAATTTGAGGAGGCACGACCATAAGCTTGAGGGTCACGATCGTGCATTTGCATTTAAGAGAAAAGAAGCAGATTTTTCTAGAACCTAGCATATTCGGGCTACATAGTTGGCACACGGCCCGTGCACCAGCATGCACGACTGTGCGTCCACGCCTGCATGGTCATGCTTAAGTAGAAATTGAGAAAATGAACTAAAATGAAGCATTAAACATGGGAAACCTATTCTGACAGCAGTAAAGCAATATAAAAAGATGAAATAAGATAGAATGATGCATCATAAGCATATCATAGTATGACATGCCAAGTATTTTCAGAAAAAGGATCAAGGGATCCATATGCATTAGTTTTTCAACATTTAAAGCTCGATATCCAAGTCAGTTAATAAGGTGAACTCGAAAGGGCATCTGTGGGATTTCAGCTTTCTGACTACGGTCAGATTAGTTTAATTTCAGCTTACTGGTCAAAGGACTGGTATGGTTTATATTTCAGCTTACTGGCATTTCGCTGGTCTAGTTCAGCCTATATGGTCAAGATGTCGAATCCCTATGTTCATCAGTTTGATTAGCATAACAGGTATCTTTAGATACATAGAGTTTCAGATACACTTCTATTCAACATATTCAGTATAACATGTTTCAACATGGCTTTGTACCATGACATCCATTTCATAGCATAAACTACTATTTCAGTCTAGAAAATAAGAAACAAGTTCTATTTAGAGTAAAAATAATGGAAAACATAAACAGTTGAGGTATGTATCCAGCTTAGTAGCTTGTTTGGGCTGAGGGAAGTAGTAAATGCTTATTAGGTGATTTTATCACTCACTCTTTTCTTTTCTTCCTTTCTTGCACGTGTGTTGTGGATGTTGTTGAGGTTTGGGTAGACTATGGCTAAAGAAAGATGGCTCCAGTTTAATGTATAGATGGCCTGGTGGGATTTTCATATGTATGTAGGTTTTCAGAAACATTTATGCAGATGCATGTACATGTTTTCATACAATATAAGTGTATATACATATACACATATAAGAGTACATTAATATGAGTTTCTTTAAAACCTACCACGGTGTTATTAAATGTTTATAGCTTCTGCATGCACGTGTTTTAATATTAGCAACAGCTTTCTCGTAGGATTCTTGCTGTGTATATCAATTTTTCAGTATATTATTATTGTTAAGTAAATAAATAAGCACAGGAATCAGTAACAGTGATATATACAACAGCAAGTCCTACAGTGCGTCTCTAGATACACGTCTATGCATCTTTTTCCTGTTATGCACACTCATGCATCTTATTACACACTTGTGCATGTCTATTGATATATAAAGTCAGATTTTTTCTCTACCCGTTTCAGCCAGTTTTTGTACCCATTTTCTCTTCTTTTCTCCCTAGCTAACCCTAATCAAATTAAGAGAGAGATTAACCAACTCTTAGTAGTCAACCCAACCAAGATTTAACCATAAATAAAAAGATTGAAGTCAATAATAGTTCTAGGTAAGTATTTTCTTATCTCTTTCCCTATTTTCTATTTATTTAACATGTATCTCCCTATTGTGGGTGATTAGAAGAGATAAGGAGCTTGTTTAGAGTTTTAAGTAGTAGCATGATATGATAAGATACTAGAAATTGAGAGATTTGGAGGCAAAAGCATGCTTAGAATATGTATATGTGATATATGTTGTGTTTTATGATTTTAGAAACATGTTAGATGCATTTGGTTGTTATTGACAGGGAAAATTAGTATATAATGGTGTATTTTACATGAATATATATTAGAACAAGCTTGATAGAGATTTAGGTTAAGATTGGAGAGGATCTTGCATGGTTCAGCCATGGATGCCAAAACAAAGCAAGATGCATGCCCGTACGCGCAATGAGTGCACACCCATGTAGTCTTGTCTTTGTAAGGTCACAGTTATATATGTGAGTCATGTACTACTACAGTTGTGAAGGTTCACAATCATTTACCTGAAGGTCACGGTAGTGCATATATAGTGAAGCAAATTTTAGCCAGAAGTGTTAAAAGCTAACACGACTAAGCTACACGATTGGCACATAATGCATACACCTTTATGCAAGCCTGTGCATCTAAGTATGCACGCCCATGCGCTTAGTGAAAATTAGGAATTTCTTTCATATTCAACAAAATATCAACAATAAGAGAACAAATCAAGTATTCTAAGTAGAATAATAGAAGAAATAATAGATTACGAATGAGAATAAGAAGAAAGAAGAAAGAGACATAGAAAATTATAGTAAAGAACTCTTCAGATCAAAGAGTAAAGAAAACAAAGATAAAAATCTTTTCCAGAATCACACCTTCACAGTTATAAGTAAGAGAAACTCAGCAGTAATCTAGAAATAGCCTAAATAACTAAAAGAACATAATAAAAAAAATAGATGGATTTCTAAAAATAGTAACAAAAATAGTAAACACATACATATATATATATATAGACATGCCGAAATAGAAACAGAAATAGTATAGAGATATACAAACTTAGAAACAAAAAAAGTTATGAAACATATAATATAAGAAACTCACAGATATAGTAACAGAATATAGTATACAAAACAATCCACTCAAGGTTTATTAACAAGCTAAATAAGTTACAGAAATAATGAATCTAGTAAGATACACATTAAACAAAACCCTAATAACTATTCAACTAAGCAGAAACTAATGAAAGGAGAGAAATTAATGAGATATCATTTATGATATGCATTACATGACATGGCATGCCAACTCAGTATTTTTCAGAAAAAGATCAAGTGATTCACATGCATATACTTTTAAAGTAGAAAGATGATAAGCTAGACATCATTTCAAGGGTAAATACGAGAGGGAATTTGTGAGTTTCTATGCACCCATCAATTAAGAAAACCAGTATTAGGGTCTATAACCATGCTAGCCACTATATATAGGTATATATTGGTGTGCACTTAGCTAGCAGCTTAGGTTTCAATAATCAGTATTAAGCTTTAGATTTAGATTCAGATTTAGATTCAGTTATTATACGTCGATTAGTTAGTTACTATCCTCATGTCAGTATAGAAACTTATATGGCTAGGGTGTCAAATCTCTATATTCATCAGTCTACATAACCTAGTAGGTATCTTTAGATACATAAAGTTTTCAGATATAGATTTTATTCAGTATTTTTCGTATATTTAGGATCTTCATATCCTAGCAATATTTTCAAAAAATCAATTTTAGAAAGATGTTTTCGACAAACAAACCTAAAAGCCCACATATGATTTTCAACATCATTAGACATGATTTCTGCATTCTTCATATCGTGTCATACATAGCATGAAATTAATCAGAACAGAGCAACCATAATGTGTATCAATAAAACGACAAAGAAATTATCAAACCAACTAATAATTAACAATACAATCAAAATATGTAACATCAATGATATGATTATGTACAAAATAACAGATATAAAACAAATTATATAAAGGATAACATAAACAAAACAGCCAAAGAAGAACAAGTAAGAAAGAAACAATAGATGAGAAATAGAACAATGATGAATTAGAATATAAATAATAAGATACGAGAGAAATAAATCTGTAGACACCCTATTTTAGACCCAATAGGGTCGTCCCTAATGACGATAAACCTGGAGATTCAAATCGAAAACTTTTGAAGTGTTAAGCTGAGAATGGCCAAGTGAAATTCCAAAACCGAAACCTAAAAAACCTATAAAATCTATACCTATAAAAGTAACCCAAAACCCACCAATCTAAGCCTACCTAAACAAATCAAAAGACCAAACCCAACTTCTTAAAAAAATAATAATAATAATAATCAGCCCAATAAGCACACGACCCAACCAGAAGAAGAAAAGCATATAGCAACTAAGAAGAAGAATAAATCAGGCGGCCCAAGTGAGAAAAGAAGCATGCTCCAGCCCAAGAAAGAGCCTGGCGCGTTGTGTTCCGTTTTTCTCCATATTTCCCACTTGCCCATTTTATTATCTCCCATTCTCTTTCCCACGCCCATGATCTTTCTCTCTACTGCAGTTTTTTTCCATTCCCTGCCAACTGCCCACACGTACCACTTAACTGCTTTCATGTAACTGCTTTTCTTACGTATAAAAAGAGGGGAGGGCAGTACCAAAAAGGGGAGGAAAAAGAGAGGAGGGGATCTATTATTTTCCAGAAAAAGAAAAAGAAAAACAACACCTGTAAAGACCCAAAGATTAAAAGGTCTTGATCACTGTGTATTCTCAGCTTGACTCAGAAAAAAGTGCTGAATTGCTACTCCAGGTAAGTAACTGGAGGGATTTTTTTTTCTTTTTTTTTCTTTTAATTTTTTTTAATTTTATTTTTATTGTTACAAATAAATTGATTAATCGATTTTAATCATTATTCATATGTTCATTTTCTCTATTTTAATGTGAATGATCGATTACATAATTTGTAATGTGTGAAAATATTTTGTATTTGATGTTTTATAAATTATAATATATATTGTTTTGTCTGCTTGATTTATATTTTACATGTATGTCATGTATATATATATATATAATTAATGCACAAGAATTTGACGAAAACCTATGTATATATATATTTCTGCTTTATTGTTTTGTCTACTTTATTTTTGTATAAATGTACTGTGCATTGCTTTATATATATATTATAAAATTTTTGTATATCATATTATGTATTTTCATGAATTGTATATATTTTATATATATATTGTGTTGTGTGTGTGTATATATATATATATATTTACTTTTTTATATGTTCTGCTTTTTTATAAAAATAAAGTTTATGTACTGTACATATAATTATTTTTTTTTTCGTATATATTATAAATTTTTTATTCTGTACATTGTATATATACCACCCAACAACCTGAAATTATTATGTGTATATGGTGTGGTCATGAATGAATAAATGGATTTGGATGAAGAAAGATTTATGCTAAGTGAAAGAAACAGGTGGCTTGAACATGCATTTAAATGTAGAATTCTTTCCTTTTTTTTTTTTTTTTTTTGTGCCTTGTTTATATATTCAATAGGGTGTGTCCTAGACGGGCCAGACATAGGAAATAAGATGAATATGGAGATGAGCATGGTATACGTCCGTTCATGGACGGGCTAGGTACAAATGTCAATTTTGGTCGTTATAATTTTTTTTAATCTTTTTATTTTTTATCTTATTTTATTTTTTGTGTCATTTTAATTTATTATTTTTTTTTCTTGTTATTATTTTACATGTTTATGTATATATATAGTGCATGTGTGTATTGTATTAAGGTGTTAGTGTATATTTTGTATTCTGTGCATGTATATATTTTATACTCAGGACATTTTATGTGTGTACATGTGTGTGTGTAGTAATATTTTATTTTATACTTTCTAACCTAATTTGTTTTGTAGATTTTATTTTATTTTATTTTGTTAGAATTGTTTAGGATTAGATCTAATGTATAGAGTGTATGGAAAAAGATGTAATTTTTTTTATTTTTCGTATTTTATTTTTTGGTGAATGATTGTAATGAATAATAATAATACATTGCGTGATAAAAATGGAATCTAATTAAACTCGATAATGCGTTTAACAAATAAACCACAAAAGTGGAGGCCGGCTTTCAAGCCAGACGGCATGGGTGCCTAACACCTTCTCATAGTCGTACTCGACTCTCCGAACCCATCCATTGGGCCGGTGAGAAAGGTTGGGTCTTCTACAAGGGATCCATAAAATCGCTCGTCTTCACCGACGCATACTTTCCCGAGGTAACCCTCGGGTGGCGACTCTATAGACTTCATAATGGGCTACAAACCCATTATGCGCTCCTCTTGACCACGTTTAAGGTGGTTAAATAAGAGTGACAAGTCTGTCCTAGCATGGCGTGGCAAAAAACCGGCGCCACAAAATCATAAATTATAAATAAAGAATGACAGTAACTAGGTACACGATATTCGTCATAAACAAAAGACTGTAAGAACTCAGTCAAGATCTTTAAAGAACTTAAGACTATTATAGGTCTTAGAAATCAAATAAAAGAACAAGATAATGAACATCAAAAAGAGAACTTAGTAAGTTTAGTTGCGCCACTCAGACTCATCTTCGTACTCGGTTGTTTATATATACTTATATACGTATTTATGATACAGTATGAGGCTATATTCAAATAGTAAGCTAATCTAGATAAGTATATGTTTAGAAGACCAATAATGAACTAGTTAAGCCTCTCAGATAAACAATCAGACTAAACATAGTCTGCTAGGCTAGAAATCAAATAAGCAATAAGGTTATAAAACCAGAATGAGGAAAAGACTAAAGGTAAACTCAGCAAAGAATAAAATAAGCTAGGTTAGAAGAAGCTATTAAGATATTAGGAATTTAGTTAAGTTCATCAGCTTAGTAGCCAGCCAATGATAATTTAGCTTAGAACCTATTCGAGGGTAGAGACAAGAAATGTTTAATGAATGACTTGTCACTCGTTCCCTTTAGTTTCCTTTTCTTGCAAGTTGAATTAGAGAGCTGAGCTTGGAGCACAAGATGGCTAGAGAGTAGGATATAGCTTAAACAGGTCTTCACCCAATGTTTTTAGTACTATATATGTATGTAAATATGTATTTAGTTTCAACACATGACATGTTGGCTTACATGTTTACATTGTTCATGCATTAGGGTGTATAAGATCATTTATGTTTTTAGATACTAATTAATAGTAATAAAATATGAGTTTTCTTTAGGATATTATACAATAGGTTCTTTTAGCATACCATCATGTTTTATTTTCCGCACGGCGCAGGTTTTCAATAAGGCAGTCATGTAGGATCCTTATTGTAGGTACTAATAAAGACTTCTTTTCTCTAAAAAATATAAGAAATTATCATTATTTTAATAATAAATACAAATAATATAGTAACAATAGTACATATGGTAAGGGTGCCTACAGAGTAGCTTGATAATCCTCAAGTTAAACAATTACATGTACCCTTATTTACTAAATATATATATATATATATATATATACAATACACTAGGGTAACTATCTATATGAAATTTTCTTGGCAAGTCATGTTTAGTGAACATGCCTAATATCAGTATGCACCTATGTGTTATAGCCAACAGTTTCAACACAAGTAAACTGTCACCATGTTTCGATGAAGTTATTTAACACTATGATAACCTCATCTCTATTATCATTTTTGTGGGTCATGATAATATTGGGCCTATAGACAATTTCAAAATAACCACCTTAATAAGTACATAGGGAGAGCACAATCAAACAATCTGATACCCCGACTCAGATCAACCATCTTAAGGACATTTATCAAGACATAGAGTCATTTACAAATAAAGAGCATGCCACTTGTTATTTATGCATATGACATCTGTCTGTAGAGCACATATTCCAACATTTTGCTTATCTAGGACACAATGCATCTTAAGTTGCCAAATTTTGTAATAATCCTTATTCAATTTCTCTCCCTTGTTCAAATCAACTATAATGTTTTTGAATGTAATTTTTTGTAAGACTACAAAGACATATTAAACATAACATTTACTAATATAGATATATACATATATATTGTCACAATCATGCATTAATATTTAAAAATATCTCACATAAGAAATAGAATCAAAAATTCACTATGTTCCTAATTATCTTCTATGATTCATATTCTTTATATTTTAAAATTTAATCCAATTGTGGAAACATTAATTTTAAAAGAAAATTTCATTAAATTTTATCAATCTCTGAATTCTCACAAACAACATATCAATCATTAAATGACTAAATAAAAAAACAACAAAAATAAAAATTTTGTTTAATATATTTAATATAATATCATTCATTATAAATAACATGCCTAGTACAAAAAGTATATACATGGTATCTAATCTTTTCTATTATGACTAAGACTAACTTTTGAACTATTCTTAATCTCAGGCTTATAGTCATTAAAATGAAGCAATCTATATATCAATCATTCTTCATTTCTATTGTTTGTTCTCTACTTGGTATTAAGAAAGAGTGTTTCATCTTCTCGTACAATTCTTGGAGTCACTTTATTTGTGATAAAGTTCTTATGTTGTTTATGATAGCTCACATGCCTCACACTCTATTGATTTAGGAAAAGAGATGAAATGGTGGATTTTCTCACATTCATGATAATGTTTTACTCTTCAGCAAGTTGTAATCCATCCATAAAATCCCAAAAAGTCTTTATAGTCTTGTCCTAAACAAGATTATTTATACAAGAGTCCAATAGTTAGGCATTGACTCAAGTAGACCAATAATCATCTCTTTTCTAGTCAAGGATATGCAACTTATAAGTCTTGATATCTATGATACATAGTCTCATCATGCATGATAAGTTTGTCAAATGGTCTCAACTTATATTTCAAATAATAGTCCTTAGTCAACATAGTCATCCTATATATACAAAAAGGGACAAAAATTTTACATGCATAACAAACAAAAACAAGTTAGTATGTTATTTAGCATTGCATAATTCAAAAAAAAAATGTGCTTAGAAACATCATTACATGTTTACATGAGCCGAAAAGAGGTCACACACACTTTTAAGCTTCATATGACCTATTAAATTTATGTCCACATGTCGATCCAAGCACTAACATGCTATCAAATGTGGCCAAAAGGGTTTCACACACTCTCATGCACCAAAATAGAATTTCACATGCAAAACACTGCCCCACGGTCGTCATGAACCGAAATGATGTTCGATGCATTGTCATAAGCTAGAATGGTGTCCCACGATAACACACTAGAATTGTCTCACACGTTATCACGCATCAATTGGAGACTAATGGTTTATCATTGACCAATGATTATTGCTTGTTGACCAATTTGGGTGACCTTATAAATTAATTGGGTCAACCTGTTGATTGATAAGTATACATTACCATTGATCAAATATGTTAGGTAATCGGGTTTTCCCAACCTAGTTTAAACCTGCAAAGTTGATGAACTCTAGAATTTAATCGTGACTATTTGTCAATTTTAGCCATCAATCAAGCCAAGAAGCATGGGGCTTTGATCATTCCACGTTGATGATCTTGTTCATTTCAATTTCTTGCACCTACATAACCAAAATTTGACAAAATCGCAATAAAACTATCACAATTTTAGTCTCAATTTATTTTTTTTTATTTTGCAAAATTTTAGTGCATTTTTGTGAACAAATTATGTAAAACAGATCTAAGCAACATCCTAACATGTTTCTAGGCACCAATTTCATGTAATTTGCACAAATTGATTTAAATCCTAAATTTGAATGTCAACCAAAATTTCAACTTATTTAATGCAAAAAATAAATCTAGAAAAAACATTCACAAAATTGCAAGCATCAACCTCGCTTTGATGCTATTGTAGGGAAACATAAATTAATTTTGAGAAATAGAAATAAGTAGTAAATCACAAATCTAGTTTAATTTTGCTACTTCGATTTATTCTAAATGAATTGAAATCCGATATCAGTGTTTTCCACAACATATTTTTTTGCCCACTCACTTCTTAGATTTTGTGTTTTGTGTGCATTTTAGGAGGCGGGGAAGTTTTTTGTGTTCTATTTCAGCATTCCAAAGGAATTGCACAGAGTCACAATAGTTTTAAGATATTTCATACGTCCCCTACTGTCTCCAGCTGCTAATTGCAGTTATTTTGCATCATGGTTGAGGTTAGCTTGTCATAAGTAGACCCAAATCCAATATTATAATCCATAGAGAGTTGGCAACCAATACAAATATGTTATTACAATTAATTTCCCTTAATATAATACCTAATTAATTTGATAACAATATGAAATTGTTGGCATTTCTTAATAAATGATCAAATCATAGGTGGTCATCTTTAAATGGCAAAAATATCAAGATTCTCTTAGAGAGAAAAAAAAAAGTCATAAAGTAATGTGTATGTGGTGGATGTATTCTTTTATGAACTTTATGTATCTCATTTTCTTCTTTTTTTTAATATTAAAATATAAATATTAAAACAATAAACTTATGTGCATTAATAATTAACATTAATTTGTATTTTATCAATTATATATCAATATAGGATTGAATCATTTTAAATTAATAATAAAATTACATTTTTATCATCGTTATTGTACAAATTAATACTCATTGTTCATGTACATAATTTTACTTGAATTAAAAGTTCTCAGACAAATGTTAAAAATAAATACGCATTCAGCATGTTTGTTTGAAAACATATTTGAAACCGGAAAGCATGCTATGAAAATGCAAATAAAAAGGATAAATGAGCAAATAAATGACCAGTGCAATTATACAGAGAAAATATAAGAAGAATTAAGAATTAAAGATTATTCAGATCCGCTTATTTCATCCTAGACGTGACTATCACATATCATGAATTTAAGAAGACTGTTCTCGGCAAGAGTTCGATAAAATAATAATAATAATAATAATAATATAATAATGGGCTTTCTTCTAACACACCAATGTCAGTCAAATTTGTTTGTTTTTATTTTTTTTTTAACTAATCTCATGGGCGAAAAGTCTTTCTTCAATTATTGCAATGTCACCAATAGTCATAATGGATACAATATGAGTTAATAATTCACTTGACACTTTCATTTCACAGAGCCTAGTTCAATATTATCGCAAATAATTTAACACAACCATATATACAGACTATTGAAGCAATTCTTTCTGAACACACTAGTATAAGTATATAGAAAATTCGCAAACAAAGATATGCAAAGAGAAATCACAAGAGTGACTGAGGCATACTTATTGCATGGGAATATGCATCCTTCTCTTCCTGAAAGAGGTAAATCAATCGCAAAAATCCAGACCTTTTTCCCATGAGATAAGGCTATTAACATGAGGAAAGAAGGAATCAGATGGCAGAAAGCCCCTGCTTTCAGTCTCAACCCTCGTCATCACTTCGAGTTTGAAGTCATAAGTATAAAACGAGCCATCTTCATCCCTCATGAAAATCATATCCCCACTGATTCTTAAACTGAAAAGTGGAACCATATCAATTACACCTCCTTTTCTGATACTATGATGTTTTGTCCAGACATCTCCAGATAAACTCTTCAAGACCCAAATATCAATGTTTAATCCTTCATGTGTAACAAAACAGAGAAAACCATCCTTCTCAAGTATCCTATCATAAGTTCTACTTTCCGTTGGGAGCGGTACCGTGTGGAACTTCTCATTGTCTACTTCCATTGACACTATGTAACCACTACGATCAATATTAGGAATCCAGTGCAAAGCCCCTATAGCTGAAACAGGTCTGTATCCAAACCAACCAAAGAGTCCAAAAGAAGGTCCATTCACCGCTTTCCAAGACCATGTCCCAAGCTTTAAAATCTCACAACTGATATATCTCAAACTATCTCGAAACAAGTGCACCACTTTGTAAGCACCAGTAGCTTCACTGTGTGCAAATCCATAGGATTCATCATGGGGAGGACATAAGGTACCTACAGGAAGTGCAAGCATCTTCCTTGTTACAGGATTCATCACCACCAGTCCTCCTTTCTTAAGCTGGTTATCAAGCAAAATTAGACCATTACATGTAGCTCTAATGTTGCCCAAGCAACTCACTTTATACTCTTCTGACTTGCTTTTTCCTTCTTTAAAGTCCATGAACTGGATGTAGAATCTTGATGTGCTATTTTTAATTGGATGACCAAAAATGCAGAAAGACTTCTGAGGAAGTAAACTTGTTTCAACTGAGAAAGTATTTGGTTGTTCTGGTTGAGCCGATTTCATTAGAAAGATCAAAACAGATTCAGAGACATGAAAATGTGCCTTGATGAAATTGGCACTGTTTATGATACAGTACCATGGTTTACAAACAAACCTTGTACTTGAGAGTGACTGAAGAGGAAGTCGAATAAGGATATTCGAGATGCAGTCTTTATGAAAATAAGGGACTCCAATTTCTTGTTTCTTTTGATCTTCCTCAACCTTCTTGGACAATACTCCCTCTTCTACCAATCTTAATAAGTTGGCATTATTGTTCCCCGATGATCTTGCCATTTTCCTTCGTAATCCCAGATTAAATACCTATCCAAAATCAAGGAAATTAATTAAAGGCATTCTGCATGAAATTGCTGTTATCAGACTGAGAACTTAAAGCAAGAGGCCAAGTCATGAAGTAGAAAGAAATGGAGAGACAGAGAATATAGAAATAAAATTAAAAGAAAAACCAGAAAGAATAGGAAGAAATTTAGAAGAAGGTTTAAGAAGAAAACTCAAAGGAAATAGTACTTATCGCTTATCACTGTCTATTTTTCACAAACTTATTTAGGCTTAAGAATTCAAATCTTAAGTATAATTGTAATCCTAATGTAACAATGAAAATAAAGTAAAAAATAACATGGACAAATTAATCTTAAAATATACAGAGATAAAGATTAATTGACACTTAAATAACCTTTGCATCCATTACTATAAGTCTTAAATAACATCAGCATCCCATCAAGTATTTGACAATTAACCTAAGATCAAAACCATTTATATATAATGAATAGGCCATGTATACAATATTCTTATTGCAAAATAAAAATCACAATATTCTCAAAATGCTATTACTGCAAAGTCATCATATTTGGTTCCCTCAAGTGATACATACAAAACAAGAACATCAATGATAACTAAATTGATCACCAGAAATTGTCTATATTCAACTGGTCACCAACAGGTTAATACTGCAGGTGAAATTTGATCTCATAGGGCACAGTCAAGAACAGGTGATACCACAAATACAACTGTATTATACAAACACTTTCACAACAGCTCAAATGTCACTACTTCATTCTCGCACACTCATCATCATTTATTGAGCAAGTTCAGTTATGTTCCTGGGTGTTTACCTCAACTCTTACCCCTACTTGGACCCTTGGATGACGGTCCAAGTGGGCATAACACAGATTGACCCTTGAATGAGTTGACTTGTTCATACTAAAGCATTTTGACAATTAAATTCCCAATTATATAATCTTATGAAGTGAAGTGGTGAACATGACATGTAAAGACTGGAGAAATTATGTTACAGGAAAAGAAGATATAAAAGATTTGTTCCAAAGCAATCAGCCAACATTATATTATTAACAAGTATAAGCTTCCATATGCCATAAATAAACCCACGTATATATGATCAGCTCAAGGACTTGAAAACCCAGTCACTAAGTTGGGTACACTCAGCTTTTAAAGAGTCAGCCATAACAGAAACTTCAATTGATGAAAAGTTAAAGCATTACAGGACATGTAAAGACACAAGAAAAAGTGTTACAGAAAAAGAGAGAGAAACTAATAGTTCAGAGGTACCGGCTAAGGTTGAATTATAAACAATTATGAAAACAAACCCAAAGATAAATGATCAGCTGTGAGAGTTGAAAACCCAGTCAAACCATCTAGTAAGCTGAATCCACTGAGCTTTAAAGATTGAAAAGAACAATCATTCGGCTTGTAATGGATTTCCAACTGCCATAACAGAATTTAAATTAATGAAAAGTTGAAAAATTACCCGAAAAGTTGAGTTGTGGAATATTCGACTGGTGCTGAGATTAGAAATGCGGATGACTTCTGGAACTCACGTGTTGCTGAGGATCGTCTGAACCCGGGGAAGTGCGGCGGAATTGAAATTTCTTCTATGTACGGGGCTCTTCTGCTGCGGCGTCTTCTTCTCTTCTTAAATCTTCAGCCGCTGCCGGCTGTCCTATCTTCCCTGTCTCCTTCTGTCATTCAATCTCCAATAGGTGGATTAGACTCGGCTCGAAAAAGTCGGAGTTTAAGTTCAACCAATTTTATTTCAACTAATTAAAATTTTGGAATGGTTAGAAAGAAATTCGAATTTGATTATAATTTGATTCTAGTAAATTTAAATTAAATTTGATTTGATAGAATGATTAATTTATAAATTGATTAAAATAATATTTAAATTAAATTAAATTAAATTTTTTAAAATCATAAACTTACCAAATTGATTACATAAGTTTGAATTTAAATTTTATAATGAAAAATTCTTAAACATGAATTACTTGAGCGGCTAATTTTTGTTGGTTTTCAAAATTACAAGACTATGATTACTTGTTTCTTTTTTTCGCTCTCTTTTTTTTTTAATCGTTTGGTTTTTTTTTTTTTTTTAAGTCCATTTAAGTTAATTTTCCTTGGTTGCTTATTCTAAAAAAAATCATAAGAAATTATGTAATATCATCATCTACGTAAGAAGACAAATTAACATAAATTGAGCACTATGTTTTTCTAGTCTAGGCAATCAGAAAATGTGAGTTCACGAACGTCTCCTCAAAAACTCATATTCAATTAATTGAAGAATTAAAGACACAATTCAAAGAAATAGACACAATCTCAGCTAAGTGCAGATTCTAATTCAGAAAAAATTGTCCAATTTCAAATTAAATGTAATATCTGAAACCATAATGTTAGTTTTAATAAAAGAGTTACTTTTTTAGTTATTTGAAAACGCCCCACCAATATAACTATTTCTCTTCTACTTTTTACAGATGATTTAAACTACAAGAATGATTTATGATTGTGTTAAAATTTAAAAACAAATGTGAGAGCATTTTAGTCATTTAAGAGTTAGTAATTAAATACAAAAGATAAAGACGTATAAATTTGGTTTATCTTCTTCCCCTTGTAGCCAAATTCTCACTCTATTATTTCTCACAATTTTCACTTTATTTAAAAAAAGGTGAAAGAAATTAGCTAATCATTTTAATTATAGTAAGAATTTCAAGGAAATTTGACAAAATCATACGTGGGTTCATGAGCTATACTCTTTTATGGTGATTTAGGTGAAAGAAAGTAAGAAAAGTGATGAAAAGAAAGAGAACAAAAATAATCAAAATATAAGGTAAGTAAATTATGCTTGTAGAACATTTATCCCAAACTTAATGACAATTAGGATTTTACGTAATTAATATGTATATATTGCAATTCATATGTTTAAGAGTGTAACTGAGTTGAATTAAGGTTGAAAATTGTAAAATTGTGACATGTATGTATGATGTAGATTATGTCATGTTTGAAAACTTACAATGCTTTAATTATTGGTTAAATTCATATGTAGAATTATATATTAATACATATTTAAGGATGATAGATGGTGTTAAATTGAAGAAATTTTAAGTTAATAGAAAATGCTAGTTTTGACCTTGAACATGTTGTTTCATTATTGAGTTGTTTATAGCTTAATGTTAATTGATAATGTATAGATATGCTTTTAGTGCAAACATGGTGTAAGGTTTGTTGCATAAAGGGATGTTTTATGTATTTGAGTATGGTTTTGAGTTAAGAACCATATAAAATTAGAGAAGTTTATGTATAAAAAGATAGAGTTTGAAATCAAAAACAAAAATGAGATTTTAGAAAAAGAATAAGGAAGCATAATAGAAATAAAAAGTAGAGAGAGATTGGTTTTTATGCATAACATCAAAGTGTATTTACCTACATATTGGACTTTAGATGAACATTCTAACATGAGTCACATGAGTTCTAGATACAAAATTTATATTCACATGTTCAATTATTACATTTTTACACATAGTTTTTAGAGCAAATTATTTATATGATTTTTAAAAAAAGTGAACTAGTTACAAAGTTTTCATTATGACTAATGTGATGGAGAATCTACAAAGCAGCTTTACACACTTATTGTTTTTTCTGAGTAACTCTAAAGTAGAGTTTATTATAGTCTGATAGAGTGCAAGTAGGTTAAGGACTATAGATAGAGTTAGATTTTATGGTCATGGTTTCTCATTCTTTAGCCTAGGTTGGTCAAAAGAGAAAGAAAAGAATTTTTAGAAAGAATTTTAAAGAATTTCCAAAGTTTTTAACAAACTTAAAGTATTCATAGCATATATAGCACATTTTACTACATTGTATTTTACATATATATTTAGTTATATTATGCATATTCAGAGTTTTAAGAGATTTCAAAGTGCTCAGAGAAATGTTGATATAAGTATAAATATTTAAAGGCATAGTAAAATTAGAAGAAACTAATACTAAGTTTTCCAGATTATGTTAGCTTAATTTACTTATTAAGTATTTTTTTATACTCTCCTTATGGCTTTATAATGTTTTTATATATGTGAGAATGGTGCAATTGCTGGGAGAGGTCACAAGTGCGCATAAGATTGAGGCACACTTGTTATAGTATGAATATATTATTTTGGAGATGTATATATATGTTAGCTAATCTTAGAGATGAGTATATGTATATATGAGCAAAGTATTGTTAACCAAAAAAACATAATTTTAATTTCGCTATGTACATGTCTGATTTTATTTATCGTTGAAATTATGATAAAAAAAAATTCAATCATTTGGTTGGTTGATAATATTAAAATGATATTTTTTTTTTATATAGATTTTTAAGAGAGATACAAGTTGGTTATTTTTAGAGAAAACTCTAACAAATTTTTACTTGAAAATAGTTTTTCTAAGGAATGGTTACAATTATTGGTATCAAAGCTTATTTTGGTAAGTAAATAAAAAAAAAAATTGACTAAATTATGTTTTTGGCTTAAAGAGTCTCATAGAGAGATTATTAAGTAGAGGAATGGATTCATAGTGTGCTACCTAGTAGATATGCTCTCGAAGACTGGCTATTGTAAATTTTAGTATAATCTATAGTTTTGTGAGTGATATAGATGACTAACCATAGTAGTGATGGTTGGTTATTACAAATGAGACAAATGATGAAATCATATGGAAAAAGTTGACCCGTTACAAGAGAGATGTCAAACCCTTTACAACACCTTCCTAGGTTTGGATACCAAGGGCTTTTGTAATGTTGTACAAAAATTATTGTAGGAGAATAAGAAAGAATCACATCTGAAGGCATGACACCTCTAGTAAGACAAATTCTTGGGATTACTCATGATCCAGGTTGTAACCACCACCTAAGTAAACTATTTTTAAGAAAAAAAAAATTGGCAGAGTTTTCCCTAAAAATAGTCAATCTCGGAATAATAAACCTGTAAAAAAAAAACACTCCAAAATTTTCAACCAACCAAATATCAATCTACCCAACGACTGGATTTTTATTTTCACAATTTCAATGATAAATGAAATCAGACATACATACAACGGAAATAACATTATGTTTTCTGGCTAACAATACTTTACTCTTATATTCATATACTTATCTACAAGATTAGTTAATATATATATATATATATATATATATGTATATATATATATATATATATATGTATGTATATATATATATATACACACACACATCTGAAAAAAAAAACATATTAGTCCTATATCAAGTGTGCCACCAACTTATGAACATGAGTGACCTCTCCCAGCAGTTGCACCATTCACACGTAAAGAGAAAACATTATAAAACCACGAATGAGTATTAAAATATACTCAGTAAGTAAATTAAGCTAACATAATCTAGAAAACTTGGTATTGATTTCTTCTCGTTTTACTATAACTTTAACATTTCTGCTTTTATCAGCATTTCTTTAGGCACTCTGAAATCTTTGAAACTCTGAATATGCATCATGTGACTGAATATGTGCATATATGTGATGTAATCAAGTGTGCTATACATGTCATGCATATTCTAAGGTTCTAAAACAAATAAAGGTCTAGAAATTCTTTAAATTTCTTTTTGAAAACTCTTTTCTTTTTTTGTTGACCGGTCTAGGCTGAAGGATGAGGAACCATAACCATAAAATCTAACTCTGTCTATAATCCTTAACCTATACGTACTCTATCAGATTGTAATAAACTCTACTCTAGGGTTGCTCACTAAGAACAATATACGTGTAAGGATACTCTGTGGGTTTTCCATCGCATCAGTCCTAAGAAAATTCTATAACTAATTTACTTCATAAAACAAAACATATAAATATCATTCTTTAAAAACCATGTGTATAAAGTAATAATTGAACACATGAATATAAACTTTGTTTCTAGAACTCATGTGACTCATGTTTAGATGTTCACATGAAATACAATATGTAGTTAAATACACTCTGATGCTATGCATAAAATGCCAAGTATATATATCATCTACACCACAAGTGTGTGTATATATATATATATATATATATATATATATATATATATATATATATATATATATATATATATAAAGTTATAAACAATTCTCTAACATAGTTAAGGTCAAACTGCCACTTTCTATTAACCCAAGTTTTCTTCAATTTAACACTTGTATATCATCCTTATGCATTAAAACATAATTCTATATAGGGATCTAACCGATACTTAAAGCATGGTAAGTTTCCAAACATGACATAATTTACGTCATACATACATGTCACAATTTCACAACCTTCCAACATTATTTCAACTCAATTACACTCTTGGACATATGAATTACAATATATACATATCAATTATATCAAACCCTAATTGTCATCAAACCCTAATTTTATCAAAGTTTAGAGTAAATGTCCTAAAAGCATAATTTGCTTACCTTAGCTTGATTATCCTTGTTTTTTTTCTTTTTCACCTCCTTTCCTAGTTTCTCTCACCTAAAAACACCATTAAAGAATATGAAATCATAAACTCATGCATAATTATATGAAATTCCTTGAAATTCTTACCTTAGTTAAGAAGATTAATTAATTTCTTCCACTTTTCTCTAAAAATTCTCTTGAAAACTCCTTAATTTGCCTTGAATTGAATCCAAAATAAAGCAAAAATAGATAGAATAAGAGGGTGAAGGTTTGGTTATGGGAAGAAGAATGAAGACCACTTTTATGCATATTTATCTTTTGCATTTAATGCCAAATTTTTAAGTGACCAAAATGCCCTTGCCTTTATTTCTTAATTTCATCAAAACCAAGCCATTCTTGTAATTTTACTTAGCTAGAAAGGGTTAAAGAGGAAAGGTAATGTTGGTATGACTTTAAAATATATAAAAAAAATAATTTTTTATTAAAGTTACCACTTTACCCCTCATCTTTTACAAAAATAACCTTTACGTCCTCTTGACAATTTACCAAAAGAATCTTGCCAACCATGTAAACTATATTATGTCTTTTTATTTTAATCTCCATTCTAACCTCTAATTTTTTGTGAAAAGATCAGTTTGCCCATATTCAACAATGTTGGTCAAATAAGCTCACTTAAGCTTTAATGCCCTTTTTAGTTATTTTTCTTTTATGTTTTCAATTGTAATTACTACTAAAGGGCATAAATGACATTATATACCATATTTATTAACTATTAAAAATTGGTTATCCAAGTGCTTCTTCATAAATGACTTAGGAGACGTAGCTTACATTGTTGATATCAATATCTATCATGATAGATCTTATACACAATTTGGACTAAGTCACAACATATATATAGATAATATTCTAAAGAGATTTAGAATAGAAGAGTGTAAAAAAAAAAAAGGGTTGTTGCCCATGACTCATGTTGTATATCTATCTAAGAAAATGTGTCCTAAAACACTTGAAAATGGAGAGAAGATGAGTTACGTTTCATTTGATTCAATAGTTACATCTATTATGCACATGATGTTATATACACAAATTGATGTCTCATTTATTTTTAGCATTTGTAACAGAGATCAATATGATCCAGAGGAGAAACTAATATAATCTTTATTGAAGTAGGATTATTTGACATAATTCACTAATTTGGACATTTCTAAAGTTCTATACCCTGATTTAGGATTTTTTTTTGCTTTTGGAAAGAGGAGATAAAGTTGTATAATTTTCATGAAGATATCCAGGCCTAAATCAACTATATAGAGGTTTGAAATTAGGAGAAAAGTTTGTGCATAACTGAACTAGTCATGGTTTTTGGCTTATATCTTTTTCTTTAAACTTTATAATTGAATTATTCAAAAGTCTAGATTTATCTACACATTTAAGGCTACAAGTCTTATGAAGAGACTAAGACCTAGTTTGGCATATAACATGGCAAACATTGGCATTGAAGTTGTGGCAGAAAACCTAAAGTTTAGTTTAGTTTAATTTCAATCTTACTTATTTGTAATTAGGTTACGCCTTTAATTAACTAAGCCAAACCTATTTATTGGTGTGATTTTTATTATTTTATATGTTGCCCTATTTTGTCTTAGGTTACTATCTTAGATTGTTATTCTAAGTTCCCATTTTAGTAGGATTAATCCTTTCTAATTTGGTTAAGAAGTCTTATTCTTAGTAAGATACAACTTAGTTTACTATTTAAGATATTAATCTAGTAATCAAATTGATTTCTTTTAATGGATTAATAAAAAAAGGAGATTTCTCTTTTGTTCCCTAAACCACCATGTGTTTTTATCCATCTTTAATTTATGGTAAATGAAATTTATTTGACTTATCAATCTATCCTCAAGTAGTATATTGTGGTGTCTTTTTCACTTATAGGGATTGGGTTTAGGTTCATATGGGTTTTTGTCTGAAAATTGAACTTGATTTGAACTTTCCTTGAAAGTAGATTGGGGTTTATATTGTTTAGGTTTCTAGAATAGGTTGTCTTATTGGTTCATATCCAAAATATTACATAACTATCAAGAACATCCTTAAGTACCTAAGAAGGACTAAGGATATGTAACACCTTCAACTTAAAATGGTCTTTTTAAGTTAGAGATCAGGGCTAACAAAGAGATTTTTATAGCCAGAGTAGAGTCAAGAGAATTAAGAGGGTAGATTAGTCTTTTGAAGGCTTTATATGGCGTCTGCATAGATTTCTTTGATAGGCTTTTCCCATGTGCAGCGTTAGAAGCTAAAAACCTATGATTTCTTTAAAGCATGACCATGTATCCTTTAGACACACAATCATGCATCCTTTGAGTTATGGAGCACAACCGTATGCTAGTTTTCATCTATCTCTCTTCTTTTTCCTTCAACTAACCCTAACCAAATATCAAAGAGAAATATCAGTCTATTAGTTAACCAGATCAGTTAGGAATCAAGCTAGAGTTAGAGAGATAAAAGGCCTAAGCAGCTTCAAGTATTTTCTTACCTCTTTGCTTGTTTCCATAGCATGTATTTTTCTAAATGAGTCTAGTTAGTGATTTGAAACATGTTTTTAGTTTAATAAGCCTGATTTTAAAATGATAGAGATAAGATAGAAGAGATTTTGGAGGTAAAAGCATATTTAGTATAACTATGTGTATATTTATATGTTTTAAGGTCATAGAAACATGTTAGGTCATATTTGAGTATTATGAGATAATGAAGGTTTATGATAGAAGCATGTTTTTGCATGCATATGTGTTAGAATAAGCTTGATTATAGATAGATAGAAATTTGATTGAGGTTAGACAGAGTTGTGCAAGCTTTAGAGACAAAGTTACAGAAGTAAATCATGGCATACGACCATGTACTTAAGAGTGCGTGATTGTGCTATCATGTATTCAGCATGGTCATGATCTTGCTATCATATATTTTGCATGGTTATAATTGTGTATGTGCATGCATGACTAAGACCAATGTAAAAGTGTCATCCGGTACATGATCGTGTGTCTTAAGGGCACAGTCATATGTGCTTTCCTATTTTCGTATGACCATGCCTGTAAGGGTCATGGTTGTGTGTTAAACGTTGATGTAGGCCCATGCACATAAGGTCACAACTGTGTGGTAGCATATGACTGTACATTATAAAGTTTATGACCATGCATTAGTTAAAATTAGCAGAAACCCCAGAATCAAAAGTATAATTTCCAAAATAAGAACAGATTAGACAAATTAAGCAGAATAAGAAAAGAAATAGTACATTAATAACCAAACAAACAATAGAAAGTTATATTTTTCCAAAATCATTACACTGAACTCACAAAAGTAAGAGAAACTCAACAATAGCCTAGAATCAGCATTAGTAATTAATAGATTACGATTAGAAAACAAAAATGCAAATAGAAACAAAAATGCAAATAGAAACAAAAATAGTAACAGTTAAAAAACATATAGAATAAAAAACTAGCAGATACATAAGAGAACATAGAACAACTTATATATAACTAATTAACAAGTTTAGTAAGTTGCAAAAACTAAAACTTTAGTATGATATATATAGAACATAACCATAACAATTGTGCAATTAAACATAATGTAATTAGAAGGGAAGAAATAATAAAATTTCATACATGATGAATATTACATGACATAGCATGCTAAATTAGTATTGTTAAAAAGGGATCAAATGATTCAATACATGAGTTTTCAACATTAAGCCCAATATTTGAGATAGTTATTAAATGTGAATATGAAGGGACATCTATTAGATTTTAGCTTACTACATATGGTCAGTATATTTAGATTTTAGCTTACTAATCCAAAGACTAGTATAGTATGATATATTCATCTTATTGGTTTATCATTGCTCTGGTTCAGCTCACATGACCAAAGTGTCGAATTCTTGTATTCATCAATCTATATAGTATAATAAGTATCTTTGGATAAAAAGAGATTTTCAAATTTAGTATTTCAATATTTTAGGATCTTTAGATCCCAATAGCATTTTTAGTAAATATTTTCAGTAATCTGGCCCAAAGGTAAATGTGGGAGCCCACTGTTATATATTACTATAAATTAGGATTTTTTCTTGTAACTGAAATATATTTTTAATATATAACAATAGATTCTACTCTGACTGCTAATTGAAACCCACTATGCAGAAGTTAGAATGAAACATATGATGGGATACTAAAACCCACTATGCAGTATCTTGAAATAAAACTCATATATTAGTGTATATATAATAATAATAATGTTTGAAACATATTTGATACTGTGCATCCCCTATGTATGAGTAATATAGAGCATGTGAGCCACCAATATGCTATCTACTAAAAACTAAATACATATATCTACATGCATATAAAAATCTAAAAACATCAGGTAAATACCTTCTTAAGCCATATCCCACTCTTCAACCATCTCATGCTCCAAGCTCAGCTCCCTAAAACACTAATCTATAAGAAAAAAATTAAAGATAAATGATGAGTCACTCAATAAGCATCTTATATCTCTACCCTCAGGTAAGCTATAATATGATCTATCACAGGCTAGCTACTAAGCCAAAGAACTTATCCAAGTTCTTGATAGCATAATAGTCTCGTCTACTCTAGCTTATCTCGCTACCAACACTTACTACTTAAACTCTACTTTATACCTTGTCACAACTATGTATATAGGTATACATATATGATTTAATATGAAAAATGATCTAGTTAGAACTTGCTCATTTAGTTTTCTTTTTGATATTCATTATCTTATTCTCTTTCTGATCTGATTTCTGAGATCCATAATGCTCTTAAGTTCTCATAGGTATTAGTTGATTTCTTTTATATTTTTACTTATAACGTATATCATGTAGTTTTATCTTTCTTTTATTTATTTCTTATATGATTTTGTTCCTACTATCTGTATACTGTTTCATGTCATGCTAAATCCATTATAGTATGAAGTATGTTGAAACCATGTTGTTTGCCCATAAGCTTATTTATTGAAAACTTTTACTGAAATATACTACTGATGGGATCTAAAGATCCTAAAATACTGAAAACTAAATGAAAACTATTTTTTAAATCTGTATGTATCCAAAGATACTTACTTTGCTGATCAAGCTGATGAATATAAAGATTCGACATCTTGGCTAAATAGACTGAACTATACCAACGAAATGCCAATAAGCTGATAATCTTACCATACCAGTCTTTAGACCAGCAAGTTGAAATCTAACTAATCTGACCATAGTTACAAAGTTGAAATCCTACAAATGCTCCATTGTATTCACCCTTAATGTTTAACCTGGATGTCAGACTCTATATTGAAAAACTGATGTATATAAATCATTTGATCCTTTTTTTTAAAACACTATTTTAGCATGTCATGTTGAATGATGTTATTCATGCATGAAATATTGTTATTTCTCTTTCTCTGATTTCATTATGTGTAACTGTATAGTTGTTATAGTTCAGTTTTATGTATTCTTACTATTGTTCTGTTTAGTTCTGTGTAACTTGTTCTGTGTCTTGAATGTTTCTACCAATTTTTACTACTATTTTTCTATTTTTATTCTATTTTTCAATCATAATCTATCACTAAATTACATTGTTCTAGGTTATTGTTGAGTTTCTTATACTGATGTGAATGTGAATGTGTGATTCTAGAAAAGTATTTTATCTTTTCTTTTTTATTTTTCTTTCTTTTCTATTTTCTGCTTTTATTTCTTTTAGTGTATGGGCATGTACAAAGTGGCATATAGTCGTATATAGGAATACATAGGACAATGTACAAGGCGTGCTCTCGATCATGCTAGCTTTTGAAATAGTTCTATTAAATTCTAGCTTATTGCACAAGTATGTGTTTTAGGACACCGGGATGTGTGTGCCAAACACATGGTTATGTCCCTATATACTTAGGCATGCAACAACACTCATCACACTCCTGTGTTACACATATATAGGTGTGTAGAATTAGGAATAGTCATATGGGCGTACTCTCTACTAACACGAGCGTACGTCCAAATTTGTCCAAACTTGTCCAAGTGTGCATGATAACCATACATGTTTGTGCTACCGTTGAAATAAGACTACATGGTCGTGCATATGTGAGTGCACAGTCTTGTGTCTACTATACTTCGATAATAATATGCTTGGAAGACCCATAGACCTAGCCAAAACTTTCCCAATCTTAAAATCTCTACAAATAAGCTTATTCTAACACACAAAAAGCTTCCATCACAACCTTTATCATTTCAAAATCTTGCTAAATCTCTAACTAAACTCACCCAAGGATATGCATGCTAAGAAACAAGATAGAGGTAATGAAATACTTACTTGAAACTACTAAAGATCTCTATCTCTTTAACTATAACTGAATCGTAGTTGGATTAGTTGCTAAAAAATAGCTTCTCGCTATAAAAATTGGCTAGGGTTAGCTAAGAAGAAAGAAGAATATAAATGGGTAAGCTGGTTGAAATGTGAAACCTCTACTTCATATAGTTGTACGGCCCAAGGAAGACATAGTCATGTGCCATTAAGAAACATGGTCGTGCTCGTCATAAAGAAGACACAAGATCATACCATGTTATATATATATATACTCTTATATATACTTATGATATGGCATGAAGCAAAATTCAAGTAGTAAGATAAGTTTGAAAGAGGAAATAGCTTATAAGACTAATTAAGAACTAACTTAAGTTTTTTAGATAAGTACTTATTTTGAGATGAGATAGAGTATAAAGCCTTATGACCAATCATAAGGATAGATTAGAGTATTCCTTGCTTAAGGGCAAGAGAAAAGAGATACTTACTAAGTGATTCATCACTCATCCCTCTTAGTTTCCTTTCTTGCTAGTTAGTGTTTTTTTAAGGAGTTGAGCGAATGTATGAGATGGTTGGAAAGCGAGACATAATATGAGTGAGTCCTTATCTAAGTTTTCAATTTTGCATATGTTGAACCCTTATGGGTTTTGAATTGATGCAAAACATATGTTAAAATATCTAACTAGTTCATACACACATTGAACATGACAAAAAGTACCAAAGGCTTTTGTTTTGTAGAATTTGCCTGACACATGACCGTGTATGGTCAAGATGCACAATCGTGTGTATAATATAAAGACAACACATACCTTGGTTGAGTCATGCAAAGTGTCCATATGTAAAGAATACAGGATACATGACCATGTGCTTTTCAAACACATGACCATATATCAATTTAGAAATACATACTCTTGTATAGATCCAGTCATGCCCATGTAAGAAGAACATTGTTGGATACACGCTAGTATAACTACAACATATGCCTGTGTTACCTAGAAAATGATGACCATGTGAAGATTGTATGGGTATCATACGTGCAATCGTGTGGCCTTTTAGAATATTGAAGAACTAAAACATCGAGGACACACAACCGTGTGTGTGGATCATACGCCCATGTGAGTGCATGCAATAGGAGAAATATGATCGTTAGAAAGTGAAGAATAAAGGAAACACGACCATGTAAGAAATGGACATGCTTGTGTAATTTTCCAGAAAGCCTCCAATAGCTCCCAAATTAACAGTAATGGCTATATCTGTTGAACCCTTGATGTTTTGATGATGATAAAAATATGATTAAATTGTTAATTTGTAATAACAATATGTTTAAAGTGCTAATCAACCCCTTGCATGAAGTAATTCATGACAAAGAAGGGAAGAAGATTTTATTTTTTGCAGGTTTTAGGTCTCGCACGACCGTGTGCTTTAGTAGCACGACCGTGCTTGACCAAACGGGTCCTCGTGTGTCCAAAACACGGGACCGTGTGCCTGACCGTGCAAGGTTCTGTGATTTTCTGGAAGAAAAATCTCAGACCCGCACGGGCGTCCGTGCATGATGCACGACCGTGTGCATGCACTACACGGGCAATACACTACCACATCAATCGTGTAGCCTGATCGTGTGAAACTGAAAGATTCAAAATTCATTTGAAGCACGACCGTGCGTAGTGGAAGCACGACCGTGCACACAACTTATGAAGAGCACGGGAGATCAAGCCGTGCAAATGAAACCGTACAGCGGGTCAAAGAAAAGGAGTCAACACACGACCGTGCACGCTCAATACGCACGACCGTGCGTGATGGCAAATAAGGAGCACTACCAAAGAGCACTACCGGGATGATCATGCAAGATTGATCGTGCAAAGGTATTAAGGCATTCATCTCACGCACGACCATGCAGAAATGGCACACTACCGTGCGCAAGCTAAAACTCACCCGTGTGCTGCTCGTGCGCTCATCGTGCAGTCAAGCCGTGCTAGCTTCTGGAATTTTTTGACAAAACTTAGAAGTATCAATGCACGACCATGCATCTAAGGAGCACGACCATGAAGGGTCGAAGCACGACCGTGCGTCAAGGACACACGACCGTGCATCATTGGCGCTAAGCTTTTAAGTCGACCGTTGGGAGTCAGAATGAAGTAATAAATGCAGCATGCACGACCGTGCACTCGAGAAGCATGACCGTGCGCCTGGAAAATTTATTGCAGAGCTTACTTTTTCCAACTACTTCAACGGATACAAAGCTAGCAAAACGGCTCCTTCCTATTCTAGGCAATGAATCAAGTATAAAAGGAGAGCCATTTGAACTGGAGAAGGTACTGAAACGAATTGAAAAATGCTCAAGCTATCTTCTTAAATCTTTGATTACACTTTCTCTCTCTAAGCTTATTCATTCATATTATTGAGAGCTCTGTACTTTCCATTTGATTTTCAGCCTATTAAGAGGCAGTTTCAATCAATCTTTTATCAACATTACATCTGTAAAAAGGGCGAAATTCCCTTGTGTCAAAAACTATTGTATCTTCGGGTATTGAAGATAGTGGAAACTTCAATCGGGTTTGATTGAAGAAGAGGACGTAGGAGGCTTGTGTTCAAAGCTCCGAACCTCTCTAAACTTGGCTGAGCAACTTCTGAACTCTCTCTTTTTATTGCTTTTATTGTGCATTGTGTGTATTATAGTGTTATTTGTGATTATTGCTTTATAAATTTTAAATAATCCTATTCACCCCCCCTCTAGTATTATTTCTCTATTACTTAAGGGTTTTTTCAATTGGTATCAGAGCAGGACTCTAGGATATTTATAGAATCTAACGATTTTTAGAGTTAAAGATCCTTATAGAGAAATGGCAAGCACATCCGCACCTGTTTTCAGTGAAGGTCAATGCACTACTAGGCCACCATTGTTTTGTGGTGTAAACTACACTCAATGGAAGATTAGGATGAGATTACACATTAGGTCAATAGATTATAAACTTTGGAAAATAATTGAACATGGAGAGTTCATTCCTCTAGATCCTAGAACA
This sequence comes from Anacardium occidentale, assembly GCA_026122585.1. Taxonomy (NCBI): domain Eukaryota; kingdom Viridiplantae; phylum Streptophyta; class Magnoliopsida; order Sapindales; family Anacardiaceae; genus Anacardium; species Anacardium occidentale. Next base: position 104,935 of record JAJEJH010000477.1, read on the forward strand.
AACTTGTCGAAAAATGAGGATGAATATAATGATGATGATGAGAAATTATTAAGTTTAAATGCCAAAGCTATTAACATATTATTTTGTGCTTTGGATTCTACAGAATTCAATAGAGTATCCTCATGCGAATCGGCTAAGGAGGTGTGGACCATCCTTCAAACTACTCATGAAGGAACAAGTCAGGTCAAGGAATCGAAAATTGAACTTCTGTTCCGAGAGTATGAGCTATTCGAAATGAAAGGGAACGAGAACATCACGGATATGTATAAAAGGTTCTCAAATCTTGTCAATGACCTAAGAGGACTGGGGAAGAAGTTTGAAAATGTGGAGTTGGTGAAGAAGATTTTGAGGTCCTTACCGGAGTCTTGGACAATGAAAGTAACCGCGATAGAGGAGTCCAAGGATTTAACAAAATTGGGAATGGATGAGTTGATCGGAAGTCTGCTCACATTCGAAATGAAGAGAAAACCAAAAGAGGATGAGAGCAAAAATACTAAGAGCATTGCTCTTAAGGCTGTAGAAGAGGAATCCTCTATGGATGAGGAGGATGTGAGCCTGCTGGCAAGGAGGTTTGGAAAATTCCTGTCAAGGAACAGGAAGATGAAAGGGAGGAGCAATTTCAAATCCAGAGGGAAAGAAAAAGATGACAATGACAAGGAGGTGATTTGCTTCAAGTGCAAGAAGCCTGGACACATCAGACAAGATTGTCCTCTGTTGAAGAAAAAGAGAAAGGAGAGTACTGAGAAGAGGTTCAAGAAGAAAGCCTTAGCTGCCACTTGGAGTGGCAGTGATGACTCAAGCGACGACAGTGAGGAAGAGGAAAGGGCCAACTTGTGTTTCATGGCCAAAAGTGACTCGGAGGATGATGAGGTATGCGAATCTAATTCATTCTCATTCAATGAATTACAAGATGCATTTGATTCATTATTGATAGAATTCAAAAATGTTAGCTCTAGGAATAAGGTGTTAAAGAAAGAAATGATTGATCTGAAATTAGGTTTAGAAAAGGCTAAAAATGAGTGTAAAAATGCTTTAGACGAGAAAATAAGTGTTGAAAACAATTTGGAGCTACTTAGGAAAGAAAATGATGAGTTGAAAGCTAACCTAAGTAAATCAAATGAAATTCTGGAAAAATTCAAAGTAGGAACAAAAAGATTGGATGAGATGCTTGCATCTCAAAGAAGTGGGCTAAATAAAGAAGGATTAGGTTATAATGGAAGTAATCCATTCATAAACAATCATAAAATTCTTAAAAGGCCTAAATCAATTGAATTAAAATGTAAGTATTGCTCTTTCCATGGACATACCATTAGAAAATGTCCAATTAGGAATGGCAAACCTTATAGAATAAAAAAGGTTTGGGTTCCTAAAGGGACAATCAAGACTAACATTCCTGGACCCAAAACCATTTGGGTACCAAAAAAGACTTAAATGTATGTCTTGTGTAGGTGTGCTTGGAGGTGAAGAGAAAGAAATCAAGCAAGTGGTACTTGGACAGCGGATGTTCAAGACACATGACCGGAAACAAGGATCTTTTCACGTCTTTGAAAGAAAAGGATGGAGGCAATGTCAATTTTGGAGACAATTCAAAAGGAAAAGTTGTTGGAATTGGCTCCATAGGTAACTCTTCAATTTGTATTAATGATGTGTTATATGTTGAAGGCCTTAAACATAATTTACTAAGTATTAGTCAATTATGTGATAAGGGGTTCAAAGTTTGCTTTGATGCTTTGTGTTGTGAGATTATTGATAATAGCACTAATAACATTGCATTCATAGGACATAGGCATTCAAATGTGTATGTCATTGACTTGCATAGCATTGCATCTAATGATTTATGTCTCATGTCAACCAAGGAGGAAGACATGTGGCTATGGCATAGAAGATTAGGACATGCAAGCATTGATGTTTTGGAAAAATTGTCTAAAAAGGATTTAGTCAAAGGTTTGCCAAAACTTGTTTTTAAAAAGGATGGAATTTGTGATGCATGTGCTTTAGGAAAACAAACAAGAACATCTTTTAAAAGCAAAAATGTTATTTCTACATCTAGACCCCTTCAACTATTGCATATGGATTTATGTGGACCTTCTAGAACCTTGAGTTTAGGAGGAAAACGGTATTGCTTTGTAATAGTTGATGATTTCTCAAGATTTACATGGGTTTTGTTACTTGCTCACAAAGATGAAGCTTTTAAAATGTTTGTGCCATTCATTAGGAAATTGCAAAACCAAGTAGGTTATGCAATTACTTGCATTAGAAGTGACCATGGAAAAGAATTTGAAAATTCAGATTTTGAAGCATATTGTGATGAGCATGGCATTGAACATAACTTTTCAGCCCCTAGGACACCTCAACAAAACGGAGTTGTTGAGAGAAGGAATAGAACCTTAGTTGAAATGGCTAGGACCATGTTGTGTGAACATGATTTGCCAAAATCATTTTGGGGTGAAGCCATAAATACTTCATGCTACATCATCAATAGAGCCATGATTAGGCCACTCCTTAAGAAAACTCCTTATGAGTTATTCAAAGGGAAAAAGCCTAATATTTCATATTTTCATCCATTTGGTTGTAAATGCTTTGTTCTCAACAATGGTAAGGATAACTTAGGAAAATTTGATGCTAAGTCGGATGAAGCAATTTTCCTAGGATATTCTTCCACCTCCAAAGCGTATAGAGTCTTCAACAAAAGGACACTTGTTGTTGAAGAATCTATACACGTGTTATTTGATGAATCTTCTTCTAAGTGTGTAGATATATCAAAAGATGATGAAGTGGTGGAGCTCATGGAAGACCTCAAACTAAATGATGGCCCCACTCCTAAAGAAGAAGAGAATCAAATTGTGGAAGCATCTCAAGATGACATGATTGTGCAGCCACTAGAAGTGCAAAAAGAGACTTCCTTTCCAAGGGTAAAAGATGAGGTTAAAGAAGGAAGGATCATTGGGGACCCAACCCAAGGAGTAAGGACAAGAGCTTCAATCAAGAACACTTGTGAATTTGTGGCATTCTTGTCACAAATGAAGCCCAAGAAGGTAGATGAAGCCTTGAAGGATGAGAGTTGGGTGTTGGCCATGCAAGAAGAGTTGAACCAATTTGAGAGGAACCATGTATGGGAGCTAGTTCCTAGGCCAACGGATCATCCCACCATCGGCACAAAATGGGTATACCGAAACAAGGTGGATGAATCCGGAGTTATTACACGAAACAAGGCAAGACTAGTTGCCCAAGGCTACTCTCAAGAGGAAGGTATCGATTTCGATGAAACCTATGCCCCCGTAGCTAGATTAGAGGCAATTAGGATATTGATTGCTTATGCATGTCATTTAAATTTTAAACTCTTTCAAATGGATGTCAAAAGTGCTTTTCTAAATGGTTTTATTCAAGAGGAGGTGTATGTAGAACAACCTCCCGGTTTTGAAAATCCAAGTTTTCCAAACCATGTTTTTAAACTAAAAAAGGCTCTTTATGGTTTGAAACAAGCTCCAAGAGCTTGGTATGAAAGATTGAGCACATTTTTGATTGAAAATGGTTTTTCCAAAGGAAAGGTGGATACCACCTTATTTATAAAGAAACATAAGCATGACATCTTAATTGCTCAAATCTATGTAGATGACATCATCTTTGGTGCTACTAATGAATCTCTATGTAGATATTTTTCTAAGATGATGCAGGGGGAGTTTGAGATGAGTATGATGGGAGAGCTAAACTACTTCCTTGGGCTGCAAATCAAACAAATAAAGGAAGGCACATTGCTCACTCAATCAAAATATACTCAAGATCTCATCAAAAGGTTCAACATGCATGAGGCCAAGGAGCAACCAACACCAATGAGCACCTCAACAAAGATTGATAAGGATGAAGGAGGTAAAAATGTTGATACAAAGTTATATAGAAGTATGATAGGTGCATTATTGTATTTAACTGCATCTAGGCCGGATATATTGTTTAGTGTATGCATGTGTGCACGTTTTCAAGCAAATCCTAAGGAATCACATTTGAATGCAGTGAAACGAATCTTGAGATATCTTAAGGGGACACCGAATGTTGGTTTATGGTACCCTAAGAACTCAACATTCGAATTGCGTGCATTTTCAGATGCTGATTTCGGAGGCTACAAAATTGATAGGAAAAGCACTAGTGGAACATGTCAATTCGTAGGAAACATGTTAGTTTCATGGTTTTCGAAAAAGCAAAATTCGGTTGCAACCTCTACCACGGAAGCCGAATATGTTTCCGCGGCTAGTTGTTGTGCCCAAATTCTTTGGATGAAACAACAACTTTCTGATTTTGGTTTCAAAATAATGAAAACTCCCATATTTTGTGATAACACTAGTGCTATTCAACTTTCGAAAAATCCCATCTTGCACTCTAGGACATAGCATATAGATATTAGACATCATTTCTTGCGTGACCATGTTAGCAAAGGCGATATTGTACTTGAATTTATTGACACTAACCACCAATTGGCTGACATCTTTACCAAGCCTCTAGACAAGGAGAAATTTGCATACATAAGGAGGGAGCTTGGAATGATTGATGCAAATCAAGTAAGTGTCTAAAAATCCATTTCTTTTGTTTGTTTACATGATAATTTGATTGAATGCTTGATGTTTTGAATGTCTGAATGTACATGAATGTCATTAGATGTGTGTTTAATGATTGGATATATGCAAATTTTTGAATTGAAATGTTTGATATATATGCTTGAATGAGTTTAGTTTGCATACGAATTCGAGTCGAATCGATGCAAATCTATAGTTGACATCAATCGGCAACTGAATTCAAATAATAAAACCTCATTGAATCAAAATATCCAAGGTTTTCATGGCTTGAGGTGTTTTGAAGTTTGTTTTGAAATTCTGCAGTTTTCTGGAAAATTTTGCAGGTCTGTGTGATTTTGGTCACACACGACCGTGTGTTCCCAGCCCGCACGGGCGTGCTTCTGCGTGAACACACGACCGTGTGTTCCAATATACACGACCGTGTGTTTTGATTAAAATACGCGCTTAATCTGCACGCGCACGCACAAGAAACAACACGGGCATGCATTTTAAAGTTTAATATTTTTTTTCGAAATATTTGCGAACACACGACCGTGCGACTATCGCGCGCACGATCGTGCATATTTGGGAAAACACGATCGTGCGTCAAGAAACACGGTCGTGCGCTCGCATCTATTTAAGCAAATTCGTTCATTTTCTTCATTTTTCACAAAACCTATAAACTCTAGTCGCGATTTCTCTCACTTCTCTCTCGATTTTTTGTCCAAATCTCTCATTTTTCTTGCTTCCATTTGCTTTCAAACTTGTTTTTACAAGTTTCTCTTCACTTTTCTCATCATTTGAGATTATTTTGCATCCAAAACTCAACCCAAATCTCCATTTTCAATTATTTCCATTACCCAAATATAAAATGCCTCCACGAATGAAATTGCCAACACGTTCCAGGCCCTCCAGGAGTACTTCGAGAGCAGAAAATCCATTTGGAATCGTGTGTTCCAATCGGCAGCAAAAGGTACTCTTATCGAAACTCATAAAAAAGCCTATCTATATTTGACGTTGTTTGGATAGGAGGATTTTGCGGGAAATTGGTATATTAGATGAGATTATGGGATTAGTCAATTCTTCTAGGCTAACTGGATTATTTTTCATGCGTACGGATGCCTATGAAAATTTGGTGTATGAGTTTTATAGTTCCCTATCGGTTCCGAAGGATGTACGGGAAAACATTACGGATTTTACTATGAAATTTCGGTTGGCCAATTCGGATTGGACGGTGCTGGCCGAACAGTTGGGTGAGTGGTTGGGTTGCAATTCAGAGGGTATACTGGATTTTTCGCATGATCTGAGCTCTCAGGCTGTGTGGGGGTCCCTCGACGGTTCCGGATTCTACGAAGCGCAAAAGGCGAAGGCCTCCTCCCTGGTCAATCCGGCCATGCGAATCTTCCATCGCATGGTCACATATACATTAAACGCCCACACGAACACTAATGGTAATGTAAGTGTTCGTGACATGGCAGTAATGGAAGCTGCCATGAATGGACGTCAACTGGATTCGACAAGGTGGCTTATCAGCAAGTTGAGCGATATCCAGTCACTCAGCGATAAGAAAAAGGTTCCGATTGATTTTGGCATGCTTATTACTTTCATCGCTGAAAAATTGGGTATTTCAGTTGAAGGCTACGGAGAGTTTCGGCTTGGTTTCGACGAGTCTCATATGCTTAATGTCGATGCTCTGTTTCGGATGAGAGTAATTGAGAAAGATGGCAATGATGGATGGAGATTGCCTGCAGCTGTTGGAGATCATGAGCCATCAGCCGACCCATCTGCCATGCCTTCAGTGGCTGAAACAAGTGTCCGAAGAGGGAGACGAGCTCGCCCCGAAGCTGGTCCTGAGGTTCAGTCAACATTCGAGCTTCAAGTGTTAATTGAGCTGACCAAGCAAGTTGATGCAAACATGGTTCAGCTGGCCCATAATTTTCAAGCTTTTCAGGAGAGTACAGAATCTCGCTTGACCCGGATTAAGTCCAGCCTTGCTTCTCTCATTAACATGACGGATCTTTCACCTCAGCCACCACCTCAACCTTGAACCATTTTTCCATTTGCATTTGCATGATTTTGTTACCAAACCTTATCATTGAGGAACATATTTTTTATCTTGTTATCATTTTCTGGATTTGGCTTGACTTAATATTATATTAATCTTTTGAATTTTCTTGATGTTTTTGGAATATGTCATTTGCTATTGATTGGATGATATTGCTATTGCTTGGTTGATTGTTTGATGACGGGTAGTTGGATGATGGATTGATATTGGAAGTATTTTTTTATGAATTGTTTTGGGAAATATTGCTAAAACAAAGGAAACCATGTCAAATTTTTTTGATTTATGGCAAAAAAGGGGGAGAAAGAATGAAATGATTAGCAAGTTAAAAATTAAAAATTGATACTTGATATAAATTTATATTGGTAATTAAGGCTCAAACTAAGGGGGAGTGCTTAAAGTGAGGGGGAGCATGTTTTATCCTTAGTTTAAAACTCAATTTTAACATTTTCAACATATTTTTGTCATCAATCAAAAAGGGGGAGATTGTTGAACCCTTGATGTTTTGATGATGATAAAAATATGATTAAATTGTTAATTTGTAATAACAATATGTTTAAAGTGCTAATCAACCCCTTGCATGAAGTAATTCATGACAAAGAAGGGAAGAAGATTTTATTTTTTGCAGGTTTTAGGTCTCGCACGACCGTGTGCTTTAGTAGCACGACCGTGCTTGACCAAACGGGTCCTCGTGTGTCCAAAACACGGGACCGTGCGCCTGACCGTGCAAGGTTCTGTGATTTTCTGGAAGAAAAATCTCAGACCCGCACGGGCGTGCGTGCATGATGCACGACCGTGTGCATGCACTACACGGGCAATACACTACCACATCAATCGTGCAGCCTGATCGTGTGAAACTGAAAGATTCAAAAGTCATTTGAAGCACGACCGTGCGTAGTGGAAGCACGACCGTGCACACAACTTATGAAGAGCACGGGAGATCAAGCCGTGCAAATGAAACCGTGCAGCGGGTCAAAGAAAAGGAGTCAACGCACGACCGTGCACGCTCAATACGCACGACCGTGCGTGATGGCAAATAAGGAGCACTACCAAAGAGCACTACCGGGATGATCGTGCAAGATTGATCGTGCAAAGGTATTAAGGCATTCATCTCACGCACGACCATGCAGAAATGGCACACTACCGTGCGCAAGCAAAAACTCACTCGTGTGCTGCTCGTGCGCTCATCGTGCAGTCAAGCCGTGCTAGCTTCTGGAATTTTTTGACAAAACTTAGAAGTATCAATGCACGACCATGCATCTAAGGAGCACGACCATGAAGGGTCGAAGCACGACCGTGCGTCAAGGACACACAACCGTGCATCATTGGCGCTAAGCTTTTAAGTCGACCGTTGGGAGTCAGAATGAAGCAATAAATGCAGCATGCACGACCGTGCACTCGAGGAGCATGACCGTGCGCCTGGAAAATTTATTGTAGAGCTTACTTTTTCCAACTACTTCAACGGATACAAAGCTAGCAAAACGGCTCCTTCCTATTCTAGGCAATGAATCAAGTATAAAAGGAGAGCCATTTGAACTGGAGAAGGTACTGAAACGAATTGAAAAACGCTCAAGCTATCTTCTTAAATCTTTGATTACACTTTCTCTCTCTAAGCTTATTCATTCATATTATTGAGAGCTCTGTACTTTCCATTTGATTTTCAGCCTATTAAGAGGCAGTTTCAATCAATCTTTTATCAACATTACATCTGTAAAAAGGGCGAAATTCCCTTATGTCAAAAACTATTGTATCTTCGGGTATTGAAGATAGTGGAAACTTCAATCGGGTTTGATTGAAGAAGAGGACGTAGGAGGCTTGTGTTCAAAGCTCCGAACCTCTCTAAACTTGGCTGAGCAACTTCTGAACTCTCTCTTTTTATTGCTTTTATTGTGCATTGAGTGTATTATAGTGTTATTTGTGATTATTGCTTTATAAATTTTAAATAATCCTATTCACCCCCCCCTCTAGTATTATTTCTCTATTACTTAAGGGTTTTTTCAATATCTTCCCACCAACTATAAATTAGAGCTGATTTAAGGATTCAAGGGTTAGAGAATTAGGCCAAATACTCTTATACTTTCATTCGCTGATTCTTTTCCACTTTCTCTCACAAAATCATATTGTAAATTATTTGAGAGAGTTTATTTGAGAGCTTATTGTGTATTAGCCTTGTGAGGCAATTTTCTTGTAATTATTCCACAAGCTCATGGGCACAATCCCATAAAACTAGTGTAGGGCATAATTCCTATTAAAACTAAGTTAAGGACACAATCTCTTGTATCAAAACTAATGTGAGAAAGGCAAAATCTCTTATGTCAAAACTATTATAACTCCAGGGTTAAAGTTAGTAGAAGAAAATCTTCAAGTGAGGTTGCTTGAAGTAGTAGACATTGAAGGCATGGAGAAGCTTCGAACCACTCTAAATCGACTGAACAATTTATTTCCCTTACTCTCTTTTATTTGTATTAATATTGTTTATTTACTTAGCTATGTTTGATTGTGATTATATTTATATTTGTTTGTTTGAGTTGGTAGAATAGGAAAAAGTTTTAAAATTGTAAAAGTTTTCAAAATAACCTATTCACCCCCCTTCTAGGTTATTTGCCATTCAGTTTTTTGGGGTTCAAGAGTATATATGTATACATATATAGTTAGTTTTTAGTAGATAGCATGTTGGCTCACATGCTTTGTATTACTTATGCATATGATGTATAATATCATGTATGTTTAATATATTATTAAATAGTATTTATTGTATGAGTTTTTTTTCAGAATACTATACATCAGGTTTTAGCATATCGTCACCTTTCATTTAAAACTTCTACATGCCTTATTTTCAGATAAGTAAGGGTGGGACTTTTGATATATATTAAAGATAATTAATATAATATTACTAGTAGTAAACAATAATGTATAGCAATGAGTGCTCACAAAGTGGTATCAGAGCAGATCTTAGCCATGTTTTTAAAAAATATGTTTTCAAAATGCACAATTTTTGAAATTGCATGAACACAAAGTTAGCATATTCCAACAGCCAACGCTTGTGGTTCTCTTCAATATAAGCATATATGATTCAGTATAGATTTCATATCCTAACCTTTTATCTTATGTGATCTTAGTATGAGACCTCACCTTCCTAGATTTGTGGCAAATAAGGGTAATGATTCAGTAAGGACTAAAAGAGGTTCTCAAGGCTCTCGAGAACCTATCAATATACAGGATATAGGCAAGATGATTAAAGATGTGATGACAAAAGAGTTATAATAGCTTGTAAGAAGAGACTATTAGGAACTAGTGAAGAGTGGTTGCCTAAAGCTAGCAAGGCATATTTTTTAAATCCAGGACTGAGTCAATAGTGGAGATAGAGTAAATGGGTGTCAGTGATACAAAAAGATTACACCTTGTTTATAGTCTACTAGAATTACATCAACCTCTTAAATTCAATGGATCTCAAAATCTAATAGTGACAGAAAATTGGATTGAGGCAATAGAGAGTATCATAGATCTTTTTAGTATCACAAACCGAGAGAGGATCAGAGATGCTATGTATATGATTAGGGGTGATACGAAGGTGTAGTGGAATCCCACAAGGAAATTAGTGGATAAAGATAGTTTGACCTAGGTAGAGTTTAGAAAGATGTTTAATAAGGAATTCAGGGTAAATATGGTGCATACAAAAACTTAAAATTTTGTTGAGTTGACTCAAGGGTCAAGTATAGTAAAAAAGTATACAACTTAATTTAATATTTTGGCAAGATTTGTTCTGAGTTTAATTGGTTCAAAATTGAGTAGAATGTAAAAATTTGTTTATGGTCTGTAAACTACCATAGCCAAAGATGTGATAGCCAGTGATATCCGTTCTTAGAGATTCAATGAGGCATTGGGGAGAACATTAAGATCAGAAATTTACCTTTAGATGATGAGCATGCTTTCAAGGCCAGTAGAGAGAGGTAAAGCTAAAAACAAGGGAAAAAGTCAATACAAAAAAGAATAAGGAAAAGAAGAAGAAGCCGTTTAAAGAAGATGAGAGACAAAGAGATTAGCTTTAATTGCTAAAGTATGTCAGGTGTAAGAGGAGACACTTCGAAGAGTGTTTGGCTAGTCATGATGTATGTTTTAAATGCCACCAACCAAGACACAAGAGTTAAAGTACCCAGCCCATAAAGGTGTAAGTCCATCCAGAGATAGAGTTAGGCCTAAGAGAGTTAGAGTATATCCTAATAAAAAAGGTGTAGTTACAGTAAGGAATGATTAAGAACATTCTCTTTGATGAGTTTGGTTAGTATTTCTTTTCAGATGCTCTTTACTGATGATGGTTTTTGATACCACCTAGTTTTGCATTCAGAAGACTTGTAGAGAGATTTAGGTTTTATCTCTAACATGGCAGATAAGAATATCTATAATGAGTTGACAAAAGATGATATAATGTTGAGTGACCAAATATTAGTAAATGAGACAATAAAGATATTAGAGAGATATTTAAGGTTAGACTTCTAGATAATTTATTATCACTCGTCCTTGGGAAGGATAGAGTTTATAGCAAAGTGATCAGAGTATGCAATAGAACCAATTAAAGCTACAGTAATAAAGAACTCTTAGTAGAGTGATTAGACTACTTCTAGAGAGAAAAAAAAAGGTAAAAGAATACAGGCCTAGGATCATCAAGAGAACAAATCAGATGTGAAGCTCAAAAAGGTAAAGCAGTAGATAAGAGATACCTTTGGATAAAGGTATAGCAACAAAAAGTTAGAGAAGGACTCGTAGAGACTATCTAGGGGTGTAAAGTTAAGCTTAAAAAGTTTCCCTTATGGTTGTTTATAAAGCAATTTTAGGGATTAAAATTTTTAGAATTAAAGGAGAGTGTAACACCCTGAGGTTAGAATGGCTTTTTAAAGTCATAGATCAGGACTAAGAGAGAGATTTTTATAGCTAGAACAGAATCAGAAGAGTTAAAAGAGTAAAATAGTCTTTAGAGGGCTGTATATAGCTCATGCATAGGTCTTTTTGGGAAACTTCTCTCATGCATAATGTTGGAAGTTAGAAATCTATGATTTCTTTAAAGTATAATTGTGCATTCTTCAGACACACAATCGTATGTCCCTTGAGTTATGGAGCATGATTGCGCACCTCAATGGCATACGATCGTGTGTCCCTCTTGAGTTAGTATAGTTATATAAAGCAAAGAGAATGTGTTTTCAACCAATTTTCACTTATTTCTCTTTTTTTTTCCTTCAGCTAACCCTAGCCAAAGATTAGAGAGAGAGATCAATCTATTAGTTAACTAGATTAGTTAAGAATCAAGTTAGAGTTTAAGAGATAAAAGGCCTCGGCAGCTACAGGTAAGTATTTCCTTACCTTTTTCCCTGTTTCCATAACAAGTACTTTTTTACACGAGTCTAGTTAGTGATATAAACATGTTTTCAGTTTAATAAGCTTAATTTTAAGATGATAGAGAAGAGATAGAAGAGATTTTAGAGGTAGAAGCATGTAATAGACTCTATTATATGTCACTATGTTACTATATTTATATAAACTAATATATTGTTTTTTTTTTTCATAAATCATCATCAATAATATATAATAGAGATCTCTACTAGGCTGTTGCTTTTTTGAAAACCATACATTATGCAGAATCTATAATTATAATATAATAAGTACTAAAACTCACTGTACAATATCTTGATAAAACTAATATTATAATACTATATAATATTAATATATAAAAACATATATGTGATACTGTATGTTCTATGCAAGAGCAACACAAAGCATGTGAGCCAGTATGCTATCTACTAAAAAATAACAAACTATATATATATATATATATACTGTATAAACATATATAATTTGTGTATATAAAAGCATAGGGGTGAAACCCACTCAATTGTATCCCACTCTCCAGTTGTCTCACATTCCTGCTTAGTTTCCAAAACCATTAACCTACAAGAAAAAAAAACTGAGGGGAATGAGTGACAAGTCACTTTGTAAATATCTTTTAACTTTACCCTCAGGTAAACTCTAAGCTTTATAACTTAACTGGCTAGCTACTAATAAAGGAAACTTAACTAAGTTCTTGATAGCCTAATAACTTCTTCTGTTTTAGCTTCTCTTATTAGTTAAACTCTACTTCATACTTTGTCTTAAGTATATATATGAGTACACATATATAACACAATATGAAAAGGATCTATGGGTATATAACTAAACTCTTTGAGTTCTTCTTTTAATATTCATTATCATGTTCTCTTTTTTAATTAAACTCTAAGATCTAAAGTATTTTTGAGTTCTCTAAAGTTTTAGTTGAACTCATTATAAATCTACTCATGTTATTTCTTACTATATAGGTTTCTTTTAGAGGATCTAGATATCTGGATTCTAACTCATGCCTTACCATAATTATGTATATAAGTATACGTATACAGTACAGTATGAATCATTTAGATCCTCCTAACTAGCACTCTATTATTTCCTCTTCTTACTGTCTTATCTTCCTTCATAATCTATAAAGATATCCAACAAGTTTATTCTTCTGAACTACTTATGACTGGTCATGAGAGCTTATCTATGTTCTCTTCTTATTATATAATAAAGTTTGTTTCTATGAAATTGTATCTAATTATTATATATTTATTCAGTGGTACTTATGATATATTTCGGAACTTAACTGATTTCCTTTCTATTCTACTCTGAGTATCTCATACGTTAGGCTATAATTTTCATTATTAGTTACAAGCCATTATTTGTTTATAAATTGTACTATTTGATTCTTAATTGCTCTATTTTTTATTTGCTATTTTGTTTACACTTAATGTTGTAAGTTTATAGGCATACTTTGTTTCATATTAGATGTTTTGTCTTTTGTCTTACTTATCAGTTTGTCTGATAAATTTTATTTCATTTTACTGTTATAGTCATTAATTCTTTAATTTGTTTAATCTGATGTTGTATATGATATGATATAGAGTATACTAAAATCATATCAAATTATGTTGAAAATCATATCTAGGCCTTAGGGCCTATTTACTAAAAACATCTTTTTGAGACTGTTTTACTGAAAATGCTATTAGGATTTGAAGATTTTAAAATACTAAAAAACTGAGTAATAAAATTATATATGAAAACTATATCTGAAATCTTTCTACACCCGCATGGATATTTGCTATGCTAATCCAACACTTTCTTTAACGAGCCTAGTTAGTGACTATGTTCTCTCTAACAGATACTAGACTCCCTCTCTAATGGGATACCCTTTCTAATAGATTGTGCAGACTCATAGGTGCCCCTTTGTACTCACTCTTAATAACTAAGTTGGATATCAGGTTATGATACTAAAAACTGATGCATAAGGATCCCGTTGATCCCTTTCTGAAAATCACTACTTGACATATTATGCTGAATGATGTTATTCATGTATGAAATCTTATTATTATTTTTTTTTTTATGATTACATTCTATGTAACTATGTAGTTAGTATAGTTCTATTTTGTGTATTCTTACTGAAGTTTCTAATTCTGTACCTATTAAAATAAGTTCTGCATACACTGTTATGTATTTTGTTATGTTTCTACCAGCTTTTATTATTGTTTTCCTGTTTCCATTTCTATTTCCATCTTTAATTTAGTTTTTTATCATAACTTATCACTCGATTACGTTGTTCTTGGCTATTGATGAGTTCCTTATGCTTGTATGAGATTAAAGGTGTGATTTTGGAAAAATGTTTAATCTTTTCTTGGTTATATTATCATTTTCTACTAGTTTCTCTCTTAGTAAACTATTTCTGTAACTTTTGTTCAGTGCATAGGTGTGTGCTAGGTGACACACAGTCGTGTGTAAGACATGTACCTGGTTGTGCTAGCTTCCAGAATCTCTTACCATAATTTGGTTTGCTACACAATCATGTATTTCAGGCTACACGGGCATATGTGTTATACACACGATTGTGTCCCTATATACATAGGCAAGCAGACTACTACATACACATGGTTGTAACCCCTCAAGGTATGGTTATGTGAAATTGGCAAAAAGCACACGATTGTGACCTTAAGTCATGCAGTCATGTACCCAAAAGCATAAACACACTAGCCTCAGTTATGCATGCCCTACACGACCATGGCCATGCAAATGAATGGCAGCACGGTCATGCACATAGTCATGTGTCCCATTCTACTTTTGCAATTTTGTTCTTATAACTTGCAGAGCTCCGCCCAAAACTAAACCTAATCTCATTCAATCTTTAATCAGACTTATTCTAACACATAAATAAGTAAAACATGCTACCTATACTAACCCTCATCATCTCATAACATATAATCACTACAAATCATGCTTCTGAAACAAGAAACACATACAAATACCCACACTAGCATACTAGCATGCTTAAACACATCCAAATCTCATCTATCTCAATCTCATCAACTTACAATCAAGCTTGATAAATTAGAAACATGCTTAAATTGTTGAACAATATATCTAGAAGGCTATATACTTCGAAAATAGGAAAAAAGGTAAGGAAATACTTACTTGAAGCTGTTAATGGCTTCAATCTCTCTAACTTTGATTAGATTCCTAGCTGGAAGGCTGTTAGAAGCTAGCTCCTTTCTTCTCAATTTGGTTATGATTGGTTGAAGGAGAAGAAAAAGAATATGTGAGAAATTGGTTGCACTCCCACAAGAAAGAAAACATTTGCTTTGTATAGTGTGTGACTCAATAAAGACACACAGATATGTGTAATAAGGCACATAATCATGCTCCTTACACAAAATATGCATGGTCGTGTGTCCAAATGGCACATGGTTATGCTTCACACATACCATCATATAAATCCATTAAAAGACTATTTTACCCCTTTTTACTCTGCTAAATCTATTCTCTAACTATAAAATCTCTCTTATAGCCTTGATCTAAGACCTAAAAAGACCATTCTAACCTCGAAATATTACAAATGATACTTAGTATAGCTATTTATGTATTTATATGTTTTAAGATCGTAGAAGCATGTTAAGTTGCATTTGAGTAATATGAGATGATGAATGTTTGTGATAAAAGCATGTTTTCGCATATACATATGTGTGTGTGTGTGTGTTAGAATAAGCTTGAGTATAGATAGATAAAGATTTGGTTGAGGTTGGGCAAAGTTATGCAAGCTCTAGAGGCAGAGTTGCAAAAGTAGATCGTGGCATATGACCATGTGCTCGAGAGTGAACAATGTGTTGTCATATATTCTGCATGGTCACAGTTGTGTATGTGCATGCATGACTAAAGCTAGCATAGTAGTGCCTTCAAGCACACGATCGCATATCTTAGAGTTATGGTTATGTTTTTTTCCCATCTCTATATTATCGTGCTTAAAAAGGTTATGGTTAAGTGTTGATGTAAGCCCGCACACATAGGGTCATAATTGTATGGCAACACATAATCGTGCATCTTTAAGTACACAACTGTGCATCAGCTAGAATTAGCAAAAATCCTAGAATTAAGAGCAAAATTTCTAAAATAAGAACATAGTAAACAGATTAAGCATAATAAGAGAAGAAATAGCAAATTAATAACAAAACAAAGAATTGAAAGCTATATTTTTTTAGAATCACTAGACCAACTCACATAAATAAGAGAAACTCAGCAGTAGGCTAGAGTCAATATTAGTAATCAGTAAATTACAATCAAAAAATAGAAATGAAAACTTAAATATAAATAATAACAATTAAGAAACATATAGAATAGAAAACTAACAGATACATAATAGAACACAAAATAACTTATATAGAACTTATTAATAAATTTAATAAGTTACAAAAATTGAAACTTTAATAAGATATATGTAGAACAAAACCATAACAGTTATTCAGTTAAACAAATATAATTAAAAGAGAAGAAATAATGAGATATCATGCATGATGAGCATTACATGACATGAAATACCAAATTAGTGTTTTCAAAAAAGGATCAAACGATTCAATGCATGAGTTTTTAGCATTAAGCTTGGTATCTAGGATAGTTATTAAGGGTGAATACAAGATGACATATGTGAGATTTTAGTTTATTAACTATAGTTGGTATGATTAGATTTCAACTTATTGATCTAAGGACTGGTACAACAGGAAATTTTTAGCCTATTGGCATATCACTAGTCTAGTTCAGCTCATATAACCACGATATTGAATCTTTGTATTCATCAGTCTATGCAGTATAGTTGGTATCTTTGAATACAAAAAGATTTTTCAAGTTTAGTATTTCAGTATTTTACGATCTTCAAATCCCAATAACATTTCTAGTAAATGTTTTCAGTAATCAAGCCTAAGGGCAAATACATTTTTTTAGCATACTTCATACCATAACATATATAGTATGACATGAAGTTAGAACATAGATAACAAGATAAGAAATAAGATAAACAAAGAACATTAAACCAGTAACAAAGAAAGCATAACAAGGTTTATTACAGAAACAAAATATAAGATGAGTGTCCACGTATAATATATGTGATAAGCAAAAACGTAAAACATTCAGCTAAGACCTAAAAAAAACTTAAGAGTACCTTAGATTTTAGATGCCAACTAAGAAGGAAGTGAAGATAATGACTTCGATAAGAGAGCTAAATGTATTATGACATGGCATAAAGTAAAATTCGAGAAGTAAGATAAGTTAAAGAAGAGGAAATAACTTATAAAACTAGTTAAGTTTTTCAGATAACTAGTTGTTCTAAGATGAGTAGAGTATAAAGCCTTATGACTAGTCATAAGGATAGATTGGAGTAGACCTTGCTTGGGGGTAGAGATAGAAGATACTTACTAAATGACTCATCACTCATCACCTTCAGTTTTCTTTCTTACAGATTAGTGTTTCCGGGAGAGTTGAGCTAGAGCATGAGACAGTTAAAGAGTAGGATATAACATGAGCAGGACCTCATCCGAGTTATCAATTTTGTATGTATGTATATATGTATATATGTATGTATGTATGTATTTAGTTTTCAACATATAGCATATTAGCTCACATGCTTTATATTGCTCATGCATTTGATGTATAATATCACATATATTTCACATATATGAGTTTTCTTTCAAAATATTGTATATCGGTTCTAGCATACCATCACATTTCATTTAAAGCATCTGTATACCTTATTTTCAGATAAGTAAGGGTGGGACTCCTGTTATATATTGAAGATAATCAATATAATATTAATACTAAATATTATTATTAGTAGTAAACAATAATATATAGTAGTGGGTGCTCATAGGATATATTCTTCGTTTATGAGGGAGAATATAAGCTCATTGTACATGGTTATAGTGATACGAGGTTTTAGACAGATCATAATAATTTCAAATCCCAATTAGACTTTGTGTTTTATTTGAATGGTAGTGTAGCTAGCTAGAAAATTTCCAAGCAAAGTACTATGGCTGATTATATAATAAAGTTTGAGTATATAGCCTTTGTTGAGGTAGCAAATGAGGTAGTTTGGATTAAAAGTTTATATTTAAACTTAGAGTGGTACGTAGCATTGTTGATCTTATCGGCCTTTATTATAAAAACAATGAGGTCATAACATAGGTTAAGAAACCACAATCTCATAAAAAATCCAAATAAATTCTTTAGTGATTCTATCTAGTTTGAGAAATCATGTAACATAGAGATGTACAAATTAAGAGAGCAAACATAGACAGTGACCTGGCTAATCCATTGACCAACCAAGCCTCTATCATTGTAGAAGCATAATATGCATATAGTTGTATATGGTATTAGGCTTATGTCTAATTAGCTATAGTGCAAGTAGGAGATTATTAAGGTTGGTTCTCTATAGTCATGTGTTTGTTGTATATTAATTGTTTTTATTTATGTGTTATTGTAATTGCATACATTTATTAATGTCAATAATACAAGATATTTCAGATATGTTGATTTATATATTATATATTATATCTTTAGTATAGTAGAACTACGATGATAGATTTAGATAACTGATCGTGTTTTTTATACGACTTATCGGTGGTTATATTATAATGATCTATAATCCCAATATCACTATAAACGTTAAACATGAGTGATGGTGCAGAGATTATTATAGTATGTATGATCCCATTAAAAAGTGATGATAGTTTACACATTTTGAGGTCTATTAGTTATAGCCTAGCCCTATACATGGGTACAAGATTAAGTGATCGTGTTCATTAAACAAACCTAATGATAAGGATCTTATATAGATGGTGTTATCTGTATTTATAAATTAATCCTCATGACTTGATAAGTGCTTATGATCCTTCAATTTGAGGTTTATCAGACCATATTGTACTAGAAGTGATATCATTTGACATCATTAAATACACCATTGTAACTAGGGTATTATAAAGGTAAGCGATTGGTTACGTCATTATCAACACAATGGTTATAGTGAATTAATATAAAATTCATCAATCCTGAGTACAGGATAAGTGTTTCAATTGAGTTATCTAGAACTAATTAGTTTATGGCTACAGTTGAATCAGTTGGCACCATATTTAATCTCAATTTGGATATATACATATATGAGGGGTACCTAAGATAAACATGAATCTATATCTTACCTCATGAGACATGATAATGAATGGATCATATTATATGTTAACTATCAAGCTGATCAAGCTTGAAGTTGTTCACTGACACTATAATATTCAAGTGATCATGATATCTTACTAGAGGCTACTCATGATCTGTATTCTAATTAGACTCAAATCTGAACACTACGAGATGATGGAAAGTTTGTAGGTCATACTCTTATGGAGTTAATAGATTGAGACAAAAGATTATTGTCTTGGTGATTGTGTCACAAGGTGATGTCACATTGAACTTGTTAGATTCTTTCATATCAGGTTTAGAAGTTGAATGAAGGATTTGCCTTGATGTACGATTGTGCACCTTATAAGTCACACGCGTACATCTTAAGGGTTGATAGAATCCTAATATGTTTGGACAAAATTAGTCTTAACTAAGTCCATTAAATGTAAAAGTCATATAATCCAAAAAGTCACAAGCATGAGTTCTTTCTATACAGGCATACATGTAGTTATTTGATGGTTACTGAATCATAGGATCATTGCACAAATTTTGTATAACATTTAAAAATTGAATGGTTACTAGACACATATGTACAACTATTAGAGTTTATTCGCAGGTATGCATGTGAGTGTCACAGGCGTATAAGTTCTTTGAGATCTATTACATTCACAAATATGAGCTATCATACTTATACACCTTCTAAGACTAGCATTTAAGTTGTGTACTCTATCTTCAATCTTTCTTCGCATGGATAAAGCAAGTGCCAGTGGCTTTTTTAATGGTTTAGCGTCATTTCTTGCCATGTGAAAACTTGTAAAGCTTCTAATTAGAGGTAAGTGATCCATGAGCACCTTATGTTTGATAACATGTTGTTTAGTTCCTGAAATTTTGAAAAATGTGATTCCTAGTTAAGTTTTCATAATTTGTATGTTTTTTATTCCGTTGCATAAATGCCATTCCAACAACTCTAGGAACTTATAAGTACAGACTGGGCCTTGTTTAATAGAGTTTCACAATTTTATTTTTAGGTTCTAAGCTTTTATGGTTTTGATTTTGGGTTTTGGGCTCACTTATTTGGATCTATTGTCCGTCATTTACCTGTTTTCTTTAGCTTGACAACTCAAAGTTTTATACTAAGTCTACACATGATCATTATCGAAGACAAACCCTATTGGGCCTAAAATATGGTGTTTACAAGTGTATTTAACTATAGTGATGACATAACCGACATAAGTGTAAAATAAGACCATTCATATGTGTCTATCTTTAAAGCACTTATGATAAGATCGTATAGATGAAAACAAGCATAAAAGCAAGAAAAAGTCTAGACTTTATACTTTTTTCCTTAGCAAGAATGCTTGATTCGATGAAGTAAAACATTTGAATTCAAATGCCTTTAAAAGTAATTATTAATTTCACGTGACATTATACTAAATAATCCATATTATTTAGTTTTCAGTATCAATATGTTCATAATACACTTTAAAAACCTATATTATATCACATAAAAAGTCAACCTTTTAAATGTGACAATTATATCCCTTTAACATGATTTTACTTTATTACTATTTAGAAGGTGCTAGTCATCCTCATATAATTATCTTTCTCATATACGTCAAACTTCTCAGGTTTATGAGTGTAACTTTCTAGGTTTATAGTGGCTTGGTTGAAAGTCAATTTCAAATAAATTAAAAAACAATTCTAAAGACCTATCAGTCATAGTAGTCAACTAGTAATGGTTTATAACCCCTAAACCACAATGAAGAAATACTTTATCAAACCTCTCTCATTAGAGATTTTGATTTTCAATATTTATTGAACCTTAGATCTAGACATATTCGAGTCAATTGATCTCATTTTGACTATTACCATTTTCATATTTGAACAACATATGATCAAACTAACTTACGACACCTGACCGAAATAGTCTCATACGTATTCATCATATGAGAAATACATATTTGTACCAGATCTAATTGTGACATCTCAAGTTTAAGAATAAATGGTATACTTATACGACTTGACAAATCATTGATCATATATTAAATGTTTATGTGATTTATCATGTTTGAAAAATAGTTCATTAATCGTTATTTTATACTAACACCCTAATGATATGACTTTCATATCACTCATATTAATAAATAATGAATAGTTTAATTTTTTGAAAATTCATATCATCCAGACACTTCGTATATATACACTTTATTTAATAAATAAATAAATCAATCAGCAAATAAAAATTGAAACAAAGTATGAAGGTGAAAAAAAAAACTCCTTAGTTTATTATTATGTAAATATTATTATATGATTAAATACTCTCAAATCAATAACATTATTGTTTCTTAAAGTATACACTAGTAGCCTGGTTCGATTTGCTCTTGCAAGTTTAAAAACTACAAACACATTATGCAATTGCCTACGGATTTGAAAAGCTAATAAATGCACTCTTGTGATCTAGGTTAAACACAACCACAAGCAAAATTTAATTACCCTAAAAATCATTCCACAAAATTCAACCCTAACCCACCACTTAAACATAACCAAAACCAAAAATTTGGGCATCATACAAAATGGCTCAAGAAATCCTTGTAGAATGACATAGAACTTCTATAAATAGAAACAAAAAACATTGAAACAAAACAATACTAAAAAAACCCAAACAAAATTTGCCATTTACAAAACAATTTGACAACTAAAACACAATTCATTCAATGAGAAAAACAATTTAATGAATGAGAACATAACCAAATGAAGATTTGCAAATATAGTTCAACCATTAGCCGTACATATTGAAAGAAAGAAAAATAAAGATTATGGAATACCATCACAACAATGCTACAAAACTCCACACCACAAGAAAGAAAATGCAAACACTAACACGAACGAGGATACAACCAAATCAATAAAAATATGAAAAAAATTGAGGTCCCAAAATTTATATTTTAAATTGGATTGAGTCATTCTTTATTTCAAATCGAATTAAATTATAAATTTTAAACAACTTTGGTATGCCCTGCGATCCCTAAACCTTAATTATAAATTTCGCAACACTATTATTTTGTAATGGGCTACTCTCCCGCTCCCAGCTACAAATAAAAACGCTCTATTTAACAGAATATTTTCTGGGTTTCTCCGTTTTCATTTATTATTAAATTTCCTCTGAGGAGTTGAGTCAACTTCGGCAGTACCTTTCAGAACTAGGTAAAATCTGATCCCTCCTTTTTATTCAAATTTTGAGTTTCATTTCTCTGGACTGATTCATTCTGTTTCATGTTTATTTCACATATATTTCAATTTTAACTTCTTAATACAAGCATACTTATGAGGAAAAAAACTACACTTTTGTGGCAAAGTTACGTTTCAATCAAGTGGGATGCCCCCCACAATAATGTACAACAATAACAATGAGTTAAAAAAAAAAAAAAAAAAAGAAGGAAACCATCTAACAGACAAAGCGGGTTGAAATGAAAACTAATAATAATAATAATAACAACAACAATAAAAAATTCAACAAATGGTTGTATTTTTTTTTTTTTGGAAGAATGTAATTAAAATTGATTATGAATTTTGACGGTTTCAATGCTTTTAGGTTTTATTTCTTTGAGGGGATACGGGGTTTATTGCCTGTTGGTATTGAGATATTATAGGGATATTCAGACTATCAGAACATTTAATTTTCATAAACTTAGATTTTGAAGGCAATGCCCTCATGTCTCCGAAATTTTATAGGGGAATGGTTTTTTTTTTTTTTTTTTTTTTTACCATTTCAGTTTAGAAAATGTTTCCATTTTGCACGGTGAAATCGCATTTTGCATACCAAAAGATTGTCATCTTAATGAAGAGGACCTTGACAAGTTTCCTTGTTTTGTAATTAGAAATGCATATATTTTACTATTTCTTGATGGGTAATTTTTATGGTTTTTTGCACAAATTTTCTTTCCCATTCAGCATGGAAGTAGGAAATAGTTTCAGTTTTCATACATGCTTTCACTGATGTATTCTTGGGTTTAACACTTTATACATTATTCCTACTGTAATCCATATCTCTTGTATGGTAATAAGTATATATATTTTTAATGCTAAGGTTAATTTGGTGCAGATTTATTATACAAAATGGAGGGAATGGATGGGAAGAATGACCCAAATATTACCCGTGTTCTCTTTTGCGGGCCATACTTTCCTCCTTCGCATAATTATACTAAAGAATACTTGCAAAATTATCCATTCATTCAGGTGTGTTCTCACTTGTAATCAAGGATTCATTCCTTTTAACCAGTTACCTCCTGATAGTGTACTATACAAGAACTTTGCAAATTTCATCCTTTCTAATGAGAGGTTGGTTGTGGAACATGATTACATGTCTTGGAGTTTTCAAGTTTTGTAGCTGTAGAAAATGCTTTGTGTATCTGTATATGGGCTGTAAATTGGAAAATCAGCAGTGCTTAATATCTTGGATTACATTTAATTTCATTTCTGAGGTTACTTTGTGCAGTAAAGCTTGAGTTTATTTATATTTATAGCTACCAAAGCAACACTCTTGATTCAGAATATTTTGGGGAAAACTAGGTTTGATCACTAAGGGCCCTGACTTTTTCTCAGTAGGATACGTGGGAAGTAATCATTGCTTACCATGTTCACCTACTAAGAGGAAAAAAAAAAAAAACCTGGATACCATGAACAATCGGATCAACTGGATCCCCAAAAAAAAAAAGAGGAGGGAAATCGTTACTTTTTGAATATTCTTTTTGGTTTTACAAGGCAATTTAAAGACTTCACAAATAAACCTTTTTTCTTTTTTAATTGGAAACATAGAACCATATATTTAATTTAAAAATAAAAAAAAAAACTTAGAGAGTGGGTCAGAAATTGACTCCTGTAAAAAACCTCGTCAATAAAGCGGCTAAAAGTTTACCCACTTTAGTATTATGGAAGCTACAACAATTACCTTGTAGCTCTTTTACAGGTACCATCAATACAACAATTAGCATTGATACTATGATCCAGCTACTCTGGTGGAATGAAAGTATTTGCTTGTCCCATTAGTTATGTAATGATTATAATCAAAGCTGAAGTATGCATAGTGAGATATCCTTCAATTGGTTGTCTCTGCCGAACCATGAAAAATTAAGGTTTAACCAGTGGTCTGTCTCAATAGTTCAACAATCTTGTTATCTCACTCAAAACGTTCGGACATGAACTAGTGATATAACAAATTCCCTACACTTAAACATGCTGTTTCAACTCTTGCTATCTGTAAGGTTGTGATGGTGCACATTTTGTTGCAGAATACGTAAAAGCAGATGTATTTGTGTCTAGGGGAACTACACTTTTAACTTTTCTTCAATTTGCTAGAACTTTGTATATCTCACTTGCAATCCATTAATATGAACTCGGATCTTTAGTAGTCCTCAATTTTTCCTTGTATTTAGAAATTGCTTGGATTTCTCACTGTCAATTTTCCTAATATAGCACCAATTATTTTTTTTTTTAATTTTGATTCAATTGATGCCAACTGAAGAAGTGGTCTTTGCTTGTCAACCTCTCAGGTCTTATATACGGTTAATCTAGTTCTAAATATCCTCAGCATGAATGTTCATGCCTTTTGCAGCTATATAAGACTACATTTTGAAATTTAAAGTGTTTCAAGGTGAAATGACAGGGCCCTAAATTGATGTTGATTGCCCTAAATCAGATGCTTACCAAAGTACCCTCCTGGTTTTTCTTTATGCAAAGCTAGATATCTGTGCTTAGCAAGTCTGCTGTGAGTTTCTCTCTTCTGTTGAAGGTCAGTCTGCTGCATTGTAAATTCTGTGGTTATATGATGATGTATCTGAATTCTAAGGGGTATTTTTGATGTTCTTGTGCTTTATGCTCATTTTCTTAAGTTTCTAGCAGACTTGCACATGCAAGCTGTAAATGAAGAATCAAAGAATCAAGTTAAAATGCTTAGGGAAGAGTTTATCGTTATTAAATCAGCAAGTGTCAAGTCAAAAGTGCATCTTGTTATGTAAAGCTATAATATATGTATATTATATTTGTTCTGAATTTAAAATGCCAATGTAATTAAGCCATTTGAAATCTAACTTGACTGTTTAAGTTTGAAGATAAGCTTTCGTCATTTAAATGATATGTATAGGATTTTAGGAATGTGAACTGTAGCTGATAAAGAGGGTAATGGATAGATGAAATTTATGTGAAATATGAGGCAAGGAAGTGACAGAGAAAGGGCATACCATAAATGTAGTGATTGTTAGTTTTAGAAGCATTGCTATGTAAAAAAGAAGAGTTCTGTCATCTCCAATCCAAATAAAATATCTTATAAATTGCAATGACCATTAGTTGGGAGAAACATATAACACAAAGTACCTTAAGACTTCCTGAAAGATGGGCTTGTCTTCTTTCTTGTCTGGTAAATGTAAGGGTGATTAAACAGAACCTGGATACCAGATATAATTGTTGAAAATGTAGTTAGTCATTGATATTACAATTAAGGTAGAGACTATTCAATATGACGCTGTTGTAAATAAGTAATACGTCTCTGATAGTATCCCGAAATCCTCGTCCCAAGTGATGAATCATTATTTATAGTACCACTATATCACTTATTACATCAGCTCATCATTTACATGGTAATGCCATGTAGCACTGAGAATTTTAGATACTTCTTAGGACGTGTACTATAACTTGTAAATATTAAACCTTTTGTGTTGTATCAAAATGCTAAAGTACTCTTCTAATTAAGGTTTTCCCTAAATTTTCCTCAAGAAATCTTAGCTTCAGTAGTGTTTGGGGGAGAAATATTTACAGTCTTACTATGATAAAAAATTGTTAATTTAATTATGATAGCTTCAGATGCTTGGTAACCAAAGCTTTTCCCCCAGAAAGTTATCTTATTGGAGGTTACTTTTGCTGCCTTCTTCCCCTCTGTGCTGGTGACTGAACTCTGAAGATAATCTTCTCAATCTTGTGCTTTGTTTGGTCAGATGCTCTAAGAATTTGATGTGTCAATGCATCCTACTTTCAGGTGTGGATCCTAAGATTCTAGTGATATTATTTATGTCCCTTTTCTCCTTTTACCCTCTTCTGGAGGCTAAACTTTGAATATGATCTTCTAAGTCTTGGTGATTTATAGGGTAGGATGCCATAGGAATTTGATGTTTGGTGCATCCAACTTTCAGATGTGGATTCTAAGATTCTAGTGAGTGATTTCTATTAACCCTGTCGTGTGGCAAAGCCCACGTCTTACTCATAGATCCAAGCTTTGCCTAGCCCTCTGTTCATCAAGTGAATTTGAGTTTTATTTCCATCAAGTTGTTTTGTGAATTTGTTGTAAATAATAATATTGAAGTTTTTGTTTGCATTATCTCTTAGTTTCCTGAGTACATTCTAAAAGGAATATTTATCATCTATTTTTATAGACAATTGAAGAATATGCTTGAAACGTTTTATGCCAGTCTTACTGAGTTTCAGAGCTGATGATATGCGGAAGGTTCTTGCATGATGATATACCTTCTATGTGTTCTGTGACTCTTTCCACAATTGCTAAATTATGTAATTGGGATATGCACAATAATGTCAGATTTTCTTTGTCAAAAAAGTTTCTATTTGTTTCATGTATTACATTTTTCTATTTAATACTTGCAGGTTGATGTTGTCCCCCTTAATGATGTTCCTAATGTCATACAGAACTACCATCTGTGTGTGGTGAAAAGCATGCTGCTTGATTCAAATGCTATATCTCATGCAAAGAAGATGAAGCTAATAATGCAGTTTGGTGTTGGCCTTGAAGGTATTTTTCAAATGTATGCATTCATTTTCCATTATCTTTGAGCTTTCGGCCTATGATACTTTTCCTCTTTCTTGCTTCAGTTCAATTGTTGAAATTTATTACTTACCTATATGAGTGCTTTTTTCAAGGTGTTGATATTGATGCTGCTACAAAATGTGGAATCAAAGTTGCTAGAATTCCAGGTGACATGACTGGAAATGCAGCATCCTGTGCAGAAATGACTATATATCTAATATTGGGCCTTCTCCGGAAGCAGGTTGCTTTATTCAATATAGAAACTGCTAAGTGCTTTACCTTTCCCTTAACATCTTATTTAGTAATGAAGGAAGAGTTGTTTGCTCTGGGGTCATGGCTCATTGCTTTTTTCTGCATGTTACACAGTAAACTGCTTAAGGTTTTACTTATGTTGATTTTTTAACTGATAAACCTTTAGATTGCTGACTGCAAGCAAGGGGAAAAATATAAGGAAATCCTGTTTTATTCGGATTCTCAGGAGTAAATTTGATAAATACTACTTTCTATTTGTCGGTTTTATACTAGTTCATTGAGTTTATATATTTTATCTTGTACTAGAAAATTTAAAGAGATGGAGTATATATTGATGGAAAGTGTATTTTCTCTGATTTTGCTTCTTTGACCATTTAAAAATTTGAATTGTAAAATCCATTTTATGCTGGATTTTCATTGATTTTTTTCTCCATTTTTCTGGCAGCTGGTTTGTCATCCAGTAAATTGCATGATTTTTAAGCATTCTCAGCTGTCATATTTTGATTAAAATGAATGAAATTTCTTGCAAACACGCCTATGCCGTTACTTAAACATATTAGTGGATGGTTATTGCTCCTCATGACCGCTACAGAAAAAGAGAGCTTTGGCTGGTGATCTTTTTACTTAGGAGTGTAGAATTTGGGACAAAAGATAAATAAGATCTGGAAAAAAGTGGGTACATTTATGGAGGGTGAAATTTTTGCCAAGAAATTGTAAAAGAGAATGATGCAAACAAGTTCAATAAGAAAATTGTAGCCCCAGAATTACATTAAAAGTAGATTAGCCATTTAGGGGCTATTTTAATTATGATCGTGAATAATATTAGTGTCTTAGTATTTGTTGTATGGTTCTCTGCCTATAGTAAGAGTTGAGGATTATTTAAGCCTCAAAGGTGCTAAAGTTACTGATCAGCAATCTAGCTCACAGTTCAGTGCAGGCTTAATATGACATTTTATATTATAGGCATAATGCTAGTAAAGTTTTCATAAATTGAGGGTGTTTCTTACATGACTAATGCAGCGGTTAACATGCTTGTGGCTATGCACTTGTGCCTTGAAGTTATAAGACTGTCAAATATGCACCTCACATTATTTTCTGCTTGGCCCACAGTACCATCATCTACTGACCACCTGCATGAATATTCTTCCTGTTGTAGACTGAAATGCAAATTTCTATAAAGCAAAAAAGGCTGGGAGAACCTATTGGTCAAACACTACTTGGTAAAACTGTGAGTAACGAATCTCCTATATCTTTTTTTTTTTTTTTTTTTTTTGGTGAAAAACTACTGGGTAAAACGTGAACCACATTTTGTGTTATTTGATTTACTTTGTAAAGAGCAGTTTATTTTGAAATTTTCCCATATTACAGTAATGTATTATTGATTTAATTAATATGATGCAACTTATAAGAACCATTGACCTAAAAGTCTTAATCTAATATGTTTTAGCACAACAATAATCTTAAGTTCTCATAAACCCCATCACATGCACTTCTATGTGGTTTAAACATAGCAACAGCCACAACACAAACATAATTGCGTATACAACACATTGATTAAGGAATAACGTTCAAGGAATACATTGAGTTGGACAATTTAGATATTAGATATTTCCTTGTTCTTTCAGGTATTTATTTTGGGATTTGGAAATATCGGGATTGATTTGGCAAAGCGCTTGCGACCATTTGGCGTGAAAATTATTGCCACAAAAAGGAGCTGGGCCTCACATTCTCAAGTTTATTGTGATCTGAATGGTATGTCTAATGTCGCATCCTAGGACATTGAAACTCATTGTTGAAATCTTTTTATTTACTTTGTTTTATACTGTGAGCACTTCCAGTGAAAAATGGTGTCATAGATGATTTGGTTGATGAGAAGGGATGCCATGAAGATATTTATGAGTTTGCAAGCAAGGCTGACATTGTTGTTTGTTCCCTGCGTTTGAACAAAGAGACAGTAAGGCTCTGCTTTCAGTTCTACTTCTCTGTTCCATCGACTTGGATTTGGTTCTACCCTTATTTATGACTTGAATGACCTGACATGAACCTTCCTATAAAAAAATTCATAGCATGCTATGCAGTAATTAAAGATTTTTGTTTCTCTAATCTTCATCTCCACTTTATCCTTAACTATATGCTTATGTAATTTAATAAAACCAAGTGCTTTGTTAGTTTATTTAAATTTTTTAGTTATATCTATCTATGTTATTTAATAAAAGAAACATTTGTTTCTGACATGTCTTGTAAGAGTCCAACTTTTGTCTGCCCACATTTTGATGTTTTCATTCAAGGCTATATGTAACTTCAGGCTTGTTTCAAATTAGCTGGACTAGGAAATTGAAGTCTTGTTTTAGTTAATGAGTTTAACATGAATTCTGCATAGTCATAGATGTCTATTTACATTATTCCTTTCTGACCCATTAACAATTTGGATATTTTGACTTTCAGGCTGGCATTATAAACAAAGCATTCTTATCTTCAATGAAGAAGGTTAGTTTTACCCGTGTTACTAATTTGTTTGAGAAGCCTAATTTGATTTTTCAATTTTTCTATTTTCGAAATCCATAGCTTCAGGTATATCAAATGGCATAACATATGCAAATGTCCTAGAAACAGTAGCAATCTAACATTAATGTTGCTAGTTTGGGAATAGTGTTTTGGATATGGTACTTTGAGCTTTGGTTGAAGTCTTTTGATGATTACATGCTGGCATTGAGAATTAGTTTTTTCACATTGACAAGCTATATATGTGCCTTTGTTATATGTAATTTTCCTTTGATAAGAGGAAATATATGAACTTCTCTTTACAACTCCACTATGATTTAAATTTTAAGGCATTTTTGATTTATGGGGAGCTACATCTTCCACTTAAAGTTTTGGCAGTGGTTACTTTTCATATCCTTCTTCTTTTTGAATCTATATTTTATAATTATATTTTGAGCAAAATTGTTATGCTTACACTTCAACACTATTCAAGAGGAACGTGCCGCCACCTCTTGGCTTTTATCTGTTAAAACTTTTTCCACCCACTTGCTCCTTTGAGGCTTTGGTGGCATGTAAAGACTTAATTTTCCTCTCATGTACGAGGCAATAAAAATTGTAGTACTTTGAATGAGTTGTTGCCACCCTTTTATCTAGATCTAATTGTAATGAGAGTTGGAATTATAAAATAACTCCAAACAATCATTTGTTCTTCATTCCTAGTAAATTAAAATAGCAATTAGTTAGAATTTGTAACATACTTGATTGGTCTATAATATTGTTTAGAGGGTATAAACAAGGGTCTTGTATTTGAAAAATCTGGGTTGCTTCTTAGGATTCTCAACCTGATTATTTATAACTTACTCCAATTGACTTGGCATCTTTCTGGGTACTTAACAATTTGGCCAGGGTCTGAATATTAGTTTTTTTTTTTTTTCCTTTGAGTAAAAGCTTTGTTGCTTGGTCCTTGATGGTCCTATGAAAAGGTGTCAGTCTAATTGGTTTCCTGACTTTTTTGCCATAGATTTAAGCTTCTATTGTGAACTGTTTTCCTAGTCACTGCATATTTGTCTAGCATTTATTATTGTTAAAAATCAAGTTGTGTATTTTAGATTAGGAAGGCTAAAATTGTATATTTTAATAGAGGAAATTCTTTATTCGTTTTCCTTTTTATTGTCTTTAATCGTACTATCTATGCTATAATTATCCTTGAGGAAATATACAAAAAATTACCACACTTCATATAGTATTAGAGTAGTGCTAGAAACCCTAGCTATTTTTTCTTTTCTTTGTTGTGTCTCCTTTTTCTGGCAAGTTTCCTCGACAAACAAAGTTTGTTTGCCGGTTCTCCGGTGTTAGTCTAAGTCACTAATGATACCTAGAGATTTATCTTGTCATCATCGACAAAACCCTTTAGTTCTAGCCCTGTCTGTCGTCACATGCTCGTCCATACACACTCATCTCAACGGCTTTGTCATCGTACAGTCTCTCACTCTGGTGGCCATGAAGCGTCATCGCCCAAACTGTTGGACTTAGAGGATGTCAATCTGTCTTCTTTCAGTCACCTCAATGTCCTTCGATGTCGGACGCATCTTTTCCAATCATTGAAAAACTTGAATGCTATTGTTTTCGACTCAAAGGGTGTCGATCTATCCCTTTCTAGTCACCTTATGATCCTTTGATGTCAAACATACCTTTTACAATCACCGGAAAACTGTGTTGATTTTGTTTTGCTAATCTATCTTCTAGGGTTCTCTTGGGCCTTTGTTTGTGTTGATTGATTAGTATTTTTCTATTGTTGGTGTTCGGTTGGTTCTCAGTGTTTAGTACTCAATCTTTGGTCTTCGACATGGCTAGTGAAGGATCATCTAAATCAGGTGCATTCACTCCATTTCTCTCTCTTCCTATTATTACTATTGAAAAATTTGTTGGTAGTATTAATTATGCATTTTGGGCAGTGCTTGTGGAATTATAGTTCATGGGACAAGGTTTCAAAAAACACTTAACTACTAAACTACAGATGTAGACAAAACTAATAAGGCTAGTTGGGTTAAAATTGATACACTATTATGTAGTTTGTTGTGGTAGTCAATTGACCTGTCTCTCTACCCAATTTACAAAGCATACAAGACTAGTATTGAAATATTGAATCAGGTTAGACTACTTTATATTAATGATGTTCAGAGTTTATATTCAATACTATCTAGTATGGTTAACTTGAAACGATAAGATTTGAGCATACTCGACTTCTTAGGTTGTATAGCATTTTTGAAAAATGAATTCAATTCTATACTATCTATTAGTAAGACAGTGTGATAAATTCTTTATGGTTTTGACTCATGCAACCATGAATCTTGATCTTGCTCCTGTTCGAGATCAGATTCTTGCTAGTGCGACTATTCCAACCTTGGATAATGTGTTTGCTCATCTACTTTGAGTTTCCTCTTCATCCACAAGGTCCCTAGCTATAGACTCCATTGCCTTGACATGTCATTCTCTATATAACTCTAAAGATCAGGTGAACGTAGAGCTAGGAGTGGTTGTCCAAAATGCAATTATTGTTACAGATGGGGCCACATTAGGGAGAAGTGTTATAAGTTGCACAAGCGACCTACTTAAAATGTCAACATTGCACAATCAGCCCCTCCTCACAATCATTCAGATATTTCAGGTGTAGATTATGAAGAGTATTTACAGTATCAGGCGAATAGGTAGTCAACTGTTGCTCCCTTCACACATTCTGGTAACTCAACGATTTGTTTTCTCAATCTTCCAACCTTGGACTTTGGGTTTTTGATTCTGGTGCTCACATCACACTTTTAGTAACTCTAGTTTGTATTCTTATTTTGCTCACTTTACACGTGTATCTTATGTCACTTTAGCGGATGACACAAAAGCTTTAGCCAAGGCTATAGGTCATGCTCGTTCTCTTCCTTTCCTTTGAATTTTGTCCTGTATCTCCCTATTTGTCCTTTCAATTGAGTTTCTGTTAGTAAACTTACACATGACTTGAATTGTATTGTCACGTTTCCTAATAATTCCTTTGTTATACAAGACCACAGTTCAAAAAAGACTATTAAAATAAGCGTGTCATAAGGACTATACCATTTTTTTTGTATCTACTTTTGTTGCTTGCATAACCATTGAATCTCCAACATTTCTCCACAATCATTTGGGGCATCCTAGTTTGTCTAAACTTCAAAAAATGATTCCTAACTTATTCAGTCTATTGTCTTTTGAATGTGAGTCGTGTCAACTTAGGATATAATGTCATAGTTCCTTACTAAGGCGTGTAAATAATCGAGTCTCTTTTCTATTTGAATTAATATATTTTGATGTGTGGGGTCACTGTTAAGTCAAGTTTATTTTAAATTTTCAAAACTTTGTGACATTTGTTGATGATTATTCATAGTGCATATAAATTTTTTTAATGAAACATGGTTTTAAGTTATCTTCTATATTTGAATCATTTTATACTAAAATTAGAACACAATTTAATACCTCTATTCATATATTATGAAATGATAATATCCGTGAGTATTTTTCAACTCCCATCACAAAGTTTATGTCTTTCCAAAGGATTCTTCATCGGTCTTCTTGTGCTTACACTCCACAACAAAATAGAATTGTTAAGTGCAAAAGCAAACATCTTATTGACACTACTTGTATATTATTATTGCATTCTCATGCTCCAATTTATTTTTGGACTAGCGCAGTTTTTATTGTTTGTTGTTTAATTGAGAAAATGTTATCATCAGTGTTACAAAATCATATTCTTCACTCCATTGTGTTCCCTAATCATCCTTTGTATTCTCTTCCACCTTGTGTCTTTGGTAGCATTTGTTTTGTCCACAACCTTTCTCCAAGTAATTATAAATTGTCTGTATGCTTTATCAAATATATTTTTTTCAATTACTCCCACCTTTAGAAGGGTTATAAGTGTTACTTTCCAGCGACACGTTGTTACTTTATTTCCATTGATGTTACATTCTTTGAGTCATCTCTTTACTTTTCCTCGTCTGAAATTCAATCTCCTGTCATCGACACACTTTTGTTACCCACCTTTACTCTTCTCCTTGAAATGCCCACTAAGTCGGGACTACCCTCAGAACCTTTATCTGACTCTTTTGAACCAAATCAAACCTCAATACCCTTATAGGTTTATGATCCTCCACCATCTAATTCTCCTACAAGTACTGATCTCGCTCGTATTGATTTAACAACTCCCTCTTGAATCACTTCTCGCTCCTGAGTCTTCACCAACTGCAACCCTACGTCCTACTAATTAGTTCCCTATCGCCATATGAAAAACTATAAGATCTTGTTGTAACCCTAATCTTATTTATAATTTTTTTAGTTATCATCGTTTGTCTTCATGGTACCATGTCTTTGTATCCTTATTATCCTCAGTTTTAGTTTCTAAATTTGTGAAGCTCTTTTTGATCTAGACTGGCAACAAGCAATTGTAGATAAGATGACGGTCTTGCATAATAATGGTACTTGGGAGTTGGTTTAGTTACCTTTAAGTCATCGTTCTGTTGGCTATTGGTGGGTTTCTACAATTAAGACTAGTCTTGATGGTAAGACTGATAGTCTAAAAGCATGGTTAGTTGTTAAAAAATTATACTCAAGTTTATGGTTTAAATTATGGTGACATCTAGTGGTCAAGATGCCCTCTGTTTTGTTGTTCTTATCTATGGTTGTTATTTGTCATTGGCTTCTGTTTTAGTTAGATATTAAAAATGTCTTTCTTCATGGTGGGCTTCAAGGGGAGATTTACGTGAAGCAACCTCTTGAATTTGTTGCTTAAGGTGATTGTTGTTTGATTTGTAAACTTCGACATTCGCTATATAGCTTAAGGCAATCTTCGCGTGCTTGGTCCAGACAGTTTAGCACTGTTATTTAAAAATTTGGTATAACTCATAGCGAGTCAAATCATTCTATATTCTATAGGTATACATTACGAGGGCAATGTATTTATCTAGTTATCTATGTTGATGACATTGTTATCAGTGGTGATGATTACGAGAGTATCGATCGGTTAAAGAAGTACTTATTTGACCATTTTCAAACCAAAAAGTTGGGACTGCTCGGATGTTTCCTTGGTATAGAAGTTATTCAGTCTAAGTTTAGTGTAGTTATCTCTCAAAATAAGTATGTTTTAGATATCTTAGAAGAAATGTTAGATTGTAAACTTATTGACTTTTCTATAGATCCTAATACTAGATTTGTATTGAGACAGGGGGAGCCACTCTAGTAGATATAGGAGATTAGTGGGCAAACTCAACTACGCTATTATCACTAGACTAGATATTTTTTTCTTAGTCAGTGTAGTTAGTCAATTCTTACAATCTCCGTGCAATTCAAATTGGGATGTAGCTATACAAATTCTAAGGTATATTAAAGGAGCACCAGGTAAAGGATCATTGTATGAAGATAAGGGTTATACTTGGGTGGTTGAATACTCTGATGCAAATTGAGTTGGCTCCCCATCAGATAAACATTTAACTTCAAGATACTGTATCCTTATTGTTGGCAATTTGGTTTCATAGAAAAGTAAAAAGCAAATGTGGTTGTTAGGTTAAGTGCAAAAACAAAATAATGTGCTATGGCATTGGCTACATATGAGCTTGTTTGGTTGAAAAAATTGATTTAGGAGTTAAAATTTACAGAGGTATCACATATAAAGGTCTTTTGTGACAATCAAGCGGTACTTTATATTACTTTTAATTCAATGTTTCATGAAAAGACTAAAGATATAAAGATTGATTATCACTTCATTCGAAAAAAGGTTTTGTCTAGGTGTATAACAACTAATTATGTCATCTCCAATAATCAATTTATAGATATTCTTACTCAATCGCTTAGAAGTTCACGCATTGATTTCATTTTTAACAAATTTGGTACATATAATGTATATGCTCTAGCTTGAGGGGGACTGTTGAGAATTAAGTTGTGTATCTTAGATTAGTAAAGCTAAAAATTGTATATTTTAGAATAGGAAATTTTTTATTTTTTATTTTCCTTTATATTGTCTTCAATTGTAATATATATGCTGTGATAATCCTTGAGGAAATATACAAAAAATTACAATTCTTCATAATTATCATGCTTCAATTGAACCCTATGGATAAAACACTTTGGGCATGTAATGAACCTGGGCTTGCTTCCATTCACTTTCAATATGTAATGTTGATCCAGTAAGGTACACCCTATCAGAGTGTCTTCCTTGTCTCAAAAAATGTTTCATGTGGATGCAATGTATGACTATAGTCCATCTTCCATATGTTATTGAATATCTTATATTGTTCTCATGACCATTTTGACTTTGTTGTGATGACAACAATTTCCCCTCATTTCTTCTGTTCTGTTGCTGAACATGTTAGTGTAAATATATTATGCTTCAAATCAGCTACATTTCTGCAACCTTCAGACTTGAATCCATGAGCAATGATGATCCTCTTCAGCCATCATGAACGTCCATCATGGAAACATTAATGAATCATATGCACCCAATGTATCACTTTATCTTTCTATGAAAGGAGTTGATAACAAGGGCCGGTGCATGTTGTGAAGGAAGTTCCTTCACAATAGTCTAAGTACTCTTTGTAATCTTAAGGATACATCTCCGTCTTCCATATGTTATACAATTGAAATATCTTACATTGCTCTCATGACCATTTTGACTTTGTTGTGACGACAACAATTTCCCTTCATTTCTCCTATTCTGTTGCTTAAGATGTCAGTATAAATATATTATGCTTCCAATCAGCTACATTTCTTCCACTTTCAGTCTTAAATCCATAAGTGATGATGATCTTCTTCAGCCGTCATGGACCTCCACATGAAAACATTGATGGATCATATTAACCCCACTTGTCACTATATCTTTCTATAACAGTAGTTGATAACAAGAGCCTGTAAGTATTGTGAAGGAAGTTCTATCACAATATACGCCCAAGTTTAAGTTACTCTTTGTAATCTTAAGGATATATTCTCTAAATGCTACTCTGATTCTAATATATAGGTATTTTGTTCTATCTTACAATGTTTGGCTAAGTTTTTGATCCTTTTAACACCCAGCTCACTCAGAGAAAGCTACTTCTTGTGCTTCTAGATCTTTCTCATTGCCCTTTCCATTCTAACACAAAATGCAGATTACTATAATTCATCAAATACCAGAAATTTCTATTTTTTTTTTTGACCTTGTCTTCTTATTTTTATTTCAAAGAAAGAGGGAATCATCTTATAAAGTTTGCATTGATGCAGAAATGTAAATATAAAAACAAAATTGTTGGTGTTAATGCGTTTTGTCAGGATTCTCTTTTGGTGAATATTGCTCGTGGAGGACTTTTGGACTATGAGGCTGTTGTTCATTACCTAACCAATGGCCACTTGGGAGGGTTGGGCATGGACGTTGCTTGGACTGAGCCTTTTAATCCTGATGATCCAATTTTGAAGTTCAACAATGTTCTAATTACGCCACATGTTGCAGGAGTTACTGAACATTCTTACAGATCCATGGCCAAGGTATGCAGCATAAAAATATCTATTCAATTCATTAAGTAATTATTGTAAGGCCTTCATTTCCTGTAGATATAAGTCTTTTTTGAAGAGATCTTGTCTTTGTTTGTCTCTTGATTTTTTGGTGTTCAGTTGATTTGGAATTATAATATTTGACTTGGACAACTAGGCCAATGTCAGAGCTCTTTCCTTTTATAGCTGTTCAGAACTTCCATTTTCGATTTCTTTTGTGGCATAATCCTGTGTCATCTGTCGGACATAAAGACTTACTGCATTTGATCCTCAGTCATAATGTGAAAAATTCTCCTTGATAGCATTTTCAACTTTCATGCCAGCTGAAGGGCAATTCTTCTTTTCCCTCTTTCTTTTTGTTTATTTTTTTTCCCTTTTGGAGTTAAAAATCGTTAGCCATAAGAAATCTTGGTTGCTATTAAAAAAATCTGGCCTTAATTTGGCACAATCAAAATAATATCAAAAAATTAAGTCTAAATAATGTGATATTATGATATTTCATGATGATACATTTTGTACTTGACTTTATAAGATGTGGTCACTTATGCTTCTCCACATATGCTCTCTTACATTATATAGAGCTTGGATTGGATTATAGTTCCTTTTTCAAGTAGACGAACTAACTGTCGCTCTCTGTTAACAGGTTGTTGGGGATGTTGCTCTACAACTTCATGCTGGAACTTCTTTGACAGGGATAGAGATTGTCAACTGATTCAATTCCTCAGTCTAAATGCTATGTTGATTCAAGATTTAATAGATGTTATGCGCCATTTTTAAAGGATCTACTATACCATGACTTGCAGAAGATAATATGGCAGGGCATTCTTGATCATTGAACATTAAAGGTAAGGTAAATTCATTCAATCTTCGTTTCATGCCAAAGCTAACACCATCGTTTCAAATGGTGTAATATTCTCAGTTGAATTATTCTGAATACTTGCTTTTGGATTTGATAATTTAGCCATGAATAAAAGTGTCTCAAGCTAGACAACTTGAAGGAACATCAATTATTTCATATTAATTAAACCTATCTGTTTCAACTTACGGACATTCTGATGAGTTTCAACCCTTTTTTTCTTTTTTACGAGGGTTTTTTCTTTTATAGAAATCTAGGTGGAGTTGGATTCATAATCCCCAGTGGTTACTGGAATTTCCCTTCCCTTTTACATTTCTTGTGCTGACATTTAGATGAAGAATGTTATTAAATATAGTATTATTATCATTTAATAATATCGTGTGTATTTTTAAAGTTGGCTTTGATGCATAACTAATTATTTAAATCAAATTACGATTAAAAAAATATTTAAAATTTCAGGAGAAAACCAAAAACATCAGTAGAATCTTTGTAGGGCTTCTCACTTAAGTTGCACTTTGCCATTGCAACTAATGTAAAACAAAACAAGCCCTGCTCCAGCAAGAGTGCATTTTATATTAATATTAACGACGTCAATCTCTGACAGCAACATTAAAAACTTATTGTATCTTGCTGGCAAGTGTACAAACCGGTCAAGTTGTAGGGAAAAGTATCAATCCTAGCAAAACAGTGTAGCCGATCATGGTTTTAAGTTTTAACATTAGAAACATCGGAAATAATAATTGAAAACTTTATACTGCCATAAAAAATAACTAAAATAAAATAAAAAGCGATCTTGATGCGAGATTGGTCTCGGGCGCAATAATATTGGGAAAAGTCGAATGCTCGACTTGTTCAATCAAATATACGAATGTCCTTCTGTGTCCTTTAAGTGTCTCTGGAGGCTAAGACTAAGAAGTTTGCGCTCAACGTGTGTCGGGTGATTTCCGAGAGTTTGCGGCGCTCTTTCCTCTAATGTGTGAAAACTCTGCTTTTTATGGTGTAGGGTTTGTTGACTTTTCATTGGGATGGGATGAGATTCTTTCTTCCATATACAACTGAACTTGATAGGTTCATGTTTGTGCTCATAACAGTCTTCTTGAAGTTTTTTAATTGGCGCATGACTATCTCGTTTCAGATTGCTCGTGTTAGAGTGTTAAACCACATTGTAAGTTTCATGTTGAAGATTCGATTAATCGATATCTTCTATCTGTTGTGTCTGACTTCAAAACGTTCAGAGTTTTATTGCATAATAACATAAACCAACCACCATGCAATTCTTCACCATCCACAAATCAGATCAAATCTGAATAATTAAGCTAAGCTAAACTAAATAAAATCCCCAAATCAATTTTCATAGCAAGTTCCCTAAATCATCTTCAATCCTTATTCCTCCACAAACATGGAAATAGAACCAAATCATCTGCAACCCAATTCCAACAAATCAAAATCCATGAGACAGCCACAAAAAAAACCATTGGTGATGATAAATAAACAATTATAAAAGATAATTGATTCTTTCTAACTAATCCCATTAACATTTGTTGCATCTCAAACAACTCCTCAGGGTTTTAAGTGGATACTATTACAACCCCCAAATACGTAAGAGAATATTCTCTAGTTTTACAAGAAAAAACATATGCTTCTGCTTATTCATTGTGAGTATTTTGTTAACCCAATCAGAATTAACTACATATTCTAAACCTTTTACAGGAGAGTTTCTGCACGTTGTTCTATGCTTTTTGGCGTTGTAAAAAAAAAAAATCCCTGTGAATAATTCATTTAACCGTATAATAATAATAATAATACTCAAGTAAGATTGAAGAGGGCGAAAATAGGCGAGGAAGAAGGAAAAGTGTGGAAATAAAAGAAGTTTATACAAGCAGTTTCTCATGATTCGATTTAAAATCCTCTGAAAGTTTTTGGTTTTGCCAAATACTAGCTGTGAAAATGAAATTTAGCCTGGATGGTATTATCAAATGGGCCACTAATTCATACCTACTAATTTTTTTAAATCTAAATATTTATTTATTAATTAAAATTAACGATTAAATTTAATAATAAACTATTAAAATTATATGATTAAAAGAGTATCTTCATTTTTCAATAAAAAATTTAAAAAAATAACAATTTTTTAAAAATATTTAAATATTAAAATAATAACAAAATAAATTATAAAATATTAAAAATTTAGGAAATAAATTAAAATTTTAAAATATATGCAAAATATTTTAAAAAGTATATAAAAATAAAACAAAGTTAAAAATATTTAATATTAAAATAATTAAAATTTTTAAAAATAAAAATCAATAATTATTTATTAGCATTGGTGATTGGTTAAAATTGAAGTATATAACCATTTTTGTTTACTTAATTTAATTTATTTTTATTTTTTAAAATTACATTTCAAAATTTTAACTTATTAGTATTTTAATATTATTTTATATTTTATTATAATTTTTATTTTTTAATTAAGAGTATTTTAATTATTTTTATCACAAATGTTATCAAAATCAAATAAAAAATATTTGTAAATGATTGTTTAAATTGTTGAAAGCTATTAGAGGCATTAAGACCTTTGACCTATCAAGTAAGTGGATTTCGCATCATTTGGACTTTGAATTAAACCTCGCCAATTTAAATTTCTAATTAGTTTTTTTTTTTTTTTGTTAACCAAATTCATTATCGGTGTTAATTTGTTTGATATGAAAAGAACGTAACTTTAACCAAAACCCTAAATTTCTGAAGTCATTATAATATACCATTATGGGGTTTATTTCACACGCCTCTCTGGGGACTCGGAAGATTGTTTAATTATTCTCACCCAATTTTTTTGGAAACTATTAGAAAGCCTCTACTTTTAGGGCTAATAAGTTCATGAAAGTTGGGGTATGTTTGTAAATCATTACTTGGATCCAGGTTTTAATCCGGTTCCGGGTGGTTTTTGCACACCCTTCCTAACACGTCCTTACAAAAATACCCTTCTGGGTTGCAGTTAACAAGGGGAATGGAGGACATTGAAGATTTGTTGGTTGGGAATGGAGGTGGCGGTGCTCCTCCAGGCTTCAGGTTGCCCCTCAATTCTGTTGGAGTCAATCCCAGAAAGAATAACAGCAAACCAAAACTCATCAAACTTGATCACCCTCTTGCTTCCAAAGTCCCTGGAACCCAGGTATTTCTTCTTTCTCTCTGTCTCTCTCTTTTTTAATCCTTTTTTCCATTAATTTTTTTTTTTGTTGATCTTTTCTTACTGCAGACTATCTTTATCAAGACCTTCGGATGCTCACATAACCAGGTACTTATTTGTTTCATTACATTTTCTTCTGTAATATGGGAAAAATGATTTAAGATGGTAAAGTATTAGATTTCTAATTTTTATTGGTAACAGTTGTTTCTTCAACTGTATGGCAAAGTACTTATTGACAAGCTTGTTGCCCTTTAGAAAAAGGGGTTTTAGCAAAATACATTTCAGGGCCTTTTTTGAACTAATGTTACTTTTGGTGGCGTCTTAGAAAGACATTATATGTTTAATTGGGATAATGATATTACCCCTTATCAACACTATTTAAGGTGGTTTCTTCATGAAAATCCATTTCACAACTGAGCTCCTTTTCGCACAGTTTAGCATGAGTGATAGGTAATGTTGATCATCATCTCGTTGACAGAGTTAGATAAATCTCCAAATGTTACTTGAAAGCATTGTCATTTGTGCAGTGTAAGACAGTGCTTAATGCCACTGTCTCGTGTGCTCAATAGCACTGCTATTGAGCAATGAAAGAATCCCTGGAACTAGTTAGCAAGAGGTACATTCTTTGTTTCTCTTCTGGTCACTGTTTGTAGATGGTATTACAAGAATAAGTGGAATACACTAATTTTCAAAAATTCTCCTCCAATGTTGCCACTGTAAAATTAAAATCTGAGTTTACTGGGCTTCATCTTTGGACGTGTAACCTGGGGAGTTAAAATCTGAGTTTTGTGAAGAATTTGACTAAGTTTTGCTATTGCTAATGTTGCCTAGGGATTTAGTGCCTGGTTTATATCACTAATTACTTTAGTTTCATTAAAAGCTCTGTATTAGTTGTGATAAATGCTTAAATATGCAGAAAATTTCCCAATATGTCTTCAATAAGAAATAGGGCTCTCCTTTGCATAAGACAATTCCTTTATTCTTCACAGTTTAAAACTAGTTGGGATTGGCTACTCTTCTACTCTGTATTGACCACACCTCAAAGCTTTTGCTTTGCCTCGTGGTTTTAGATGTCATAAAGATAATGAAGCATGACAAGCTGGTTAATTGAAGTAGAACTGCTTCATTGATTTGTGAATTTAATTCTCAAATTTGCTGTTTGTGGTATTATTTCATATTGTTAAAGTACTGTCTCTTCTTTTCTGTTTAGAGGCAAAATGACAAAAGATGTGAAGCTTATCAACTTTATGTTAAAGAATTGGAACACAATCTTTTCTAGTGTGCAAGTGTCTCAAAGCTTAGACTTTAATTGACATTTCAAGTCTGAAACATTTTGTTTAAGCTTTGTGACAATTTTGTGATGTTTGAGATGTTTACCAGTCCATTAATTTTATTTGATTGGACACAACAATTTTCTGAAAAGAGATTTCTGTGTCATGGTTTAATATTCTCATATTAATAAGGATATTTAGACATGTAAGTTCAATTTAGGACGTAAAGGGGAAATTATTTTGGGTTGGGCATAACAATTTTTGCAATAATACAATGTCAGGTAGTGTACTTTTCTTGGTGAACTTTAACAGTTTGATGAATTTTATTGACAGATAAAGAAAGATACACTTAACTGGTGGACATATGAGTTTTACCTTTCAGAATGGATATTCTGTATTGAAAAACTACAACATAAGTCAATGAAGTAAGATAGAACCACGAAATGAAAATAAAGTAGGAAACTATTGAAGCTCTTCTATTCTTCATAGAGTAGAAATCATCTGCTATTGAGTCCAAACTATTATTTCGAACAATTTTCCTGAAGCAATGTTAGTACAAATATTTGATATTCAATCATGAATTGGCCACACAAGAATGTAATTTGTTCTGTGTTTTCTTTTGTTTCTTTTGAAGAATCATAGAATATGCCAAACCCTGTAATAAGAAATTTTATGTAATTAAAATTCATGAACAAGAATAATCAAAAAGGAAAAAGGGTAAAAAATGAGGTGGAAATTTTCAACTTCTATTCATCAGGGATTTCTAGCTTGACTATTTCTTTCATTTTTATTCATTTTCATTGTTTCAGAGTGACAGTGAATATATGGCTGGTCAGCTTTCAGCATTCGGTTATGCATTAAGTGACAATCCTGAGGAGGCAGACCTTTGGCTGATAAATACGTGAGTATTACTGCTCGTGTTTCTTTCATTTATTTGTTCATCTAAATGTATTTTGATAACCCAATTGTATGTGCTGTTAAGAATGATGTAACTCTTTTCAACTTTTCAACTAGGTCACCCTGTCTTATGATTTTTTACTTGACTTGCTTTACTTGTGGATGGTGATCTTGATGCTGTTAGGGCTTGTAACTAGTGATTCAATATGTGAAAAATCTTCTGGGGTTTTTCCTGTATAGTTGTCTCTTTAGTAACTGGTATAGAATATATGTGCAAACTACTTTTCCCCCTTTCCTATGGCATATACATGTAATATTAGTGCACAAGTAATTCATAGTGTCTGACTCAGATGCACAGTGAAGTCCCCCAGTCAGTCTGCCATGGACACTCTAATAACAAAGTGCAAAACTGCAAAAAAGCCCCTGGTGGTCGCTGGGTGTGTGCCACAAGGAAGCCAAAATTTGAAAGAACTAGATGGGGTCAGTATAGTTGGAGTCCAGCAAATTGACCGTGTTGTTGAAGTTGTTGAAGAGACTTTGAAAGGTCATGAGGTGCGGCTCTTACATCGCAAAACACTGCCAGCTCTTGACCTTCCAAAGGTGAGCTATAATCTGCGTTGAAATGTCACCTTTTATTTCAGATTGGGAGGACCTCTTAGGAGTTATTTCCACTGATCGTTTGTTATTTTAAATTATCGCTTGTAGCACGAATGCATTTAATTACCTGAAATAATAATATCTGGTGATGGGGCTGTAGTTTTCCTCTAAATATTTATAATTTGTTTTCCAACAGGTGAGAAAGAACAAGTTTGTTGAGATTGTTCCAATAAATGTTGGTTGCTTAGGTGCATGCACTTATTGCAAGACAAAGCATGCACGAGGCCATTTAGGGAGCTACACTGTTGACAGCCTTGTAAGTTTGTGACATGGATAATTAATACTTATAAGTCATCTGGATTCTTTTTTTAATTTAATTCCAACCCTGCAGGTAAGTCGTGTGAGAAGTGTAATCGCTGATGGAGTTAAAGAGATATGGCTGAGCAGTGAAGATACTGGAGCATATGGTAATTTAAAACTGACTTGTTTTGGAATTTTCTTGTTTCTTTAGGATTTTTGGTTGGAATCTCAGCTTCCACAGGATGTTTCTCACAATTTACTTATTAATGCGAAGTGATCGTCTTAATGAGATGATCACAACACTTTAGTAATACAGTGGCTATGTTCATTTATTTTTTAAACATGTAAACAGATCAACTACTATGTATTTTTGCAATTATCTGTCAAGGAATTAATATTTGACTGCAGATTCAACTTAGTTATATGCGTAAAAGGTTTTGGCTCTTAATAAACTTATTCGGAACTTAAGCTAATAAATATTTTACTCAATGGTAAATTTTAATGTAACTTGCTGGTTCTGAACAATTCCTTTTTCCTGAAATATTCGTAGGTCGTGAC
Organism: Anacardium occidentale; assembly: GCA_026122585.1. NCBI lineage: Eukaryota > Viridiplantae > Streptophyta > Magnoliopsida > Sapindales > Anacardiaceae > Anacardium > Anacardium occidentale. The sequence continues at coordinate 149,811 of JAJEJH010000477.1, forward strand.
ATTGGGGTTAACCTTCCAATTTTATTGAATGCTCTTGTTGCGGCACTGCCTCCTGATGGAAGCACTATGCTTCGAATTGGAATGACCAATCCTCCTTTTATTCTTGAGCACTTGAAAGAAATAGCGGACGTTTTGCGTCACCCATGTGTATACGCCTTTCTTCATGTACCAGTCCAGTCTGGAAGTGATGCTGTTTTGACAGTAAGTCAATTGATTGTCCACATAATTGTCTCCTTTCCCCTAAAACTGGTTCCGTGTTTTCATTATTTCTGATATGTAATTTTTTACTGTCTGTTTCTGTACTTCTCCCTCTATTCATATCATAGTAAAAGAAGGCCAGATAATCTCATCACTTGATTGCTCTAATTGTATCAGGCAATGAATCGGGAATACACTGTTACAGATTTCAGGACAGTGGTAGATACCTTGACCACACTGGTACCAGGGATGCAGATTGCAACTGATATAATTTGTGGATTCCCTGGTTTGTATTTCTTCTCCATTGTCCCTTCGTTTGTGTGTGTTGAATTTCCTGTACTTGTAAATGCTTGACTTAAATAAACAGAATTGTGTTGAATCCTCATACATGGTGAGTTGTTTACATACTTTGTGTAATGACTAGCTGTGCCTTATTGTAATTTCCCATATAGTCTCTTTGTGGCACTAGCAATATTTACTTTCAGGGAAGCACCAAGTCTAAAACATTTCTGCTGTTCTAACTTCTTTTGGATTATGACTACTCGTGTGATTTGAAAATTTTGGGTATTGATGCAAAATGTTTTGGAATATTTACTTGTTTAGAGTTTTAGTTAAAAAATGGGAAAGTAATACTTATTTTATGGTGCTGCTTAGGTGAAACGGATGAAGACTTTGCACAAACTGTTAGCCTTATGAAGGAGTACAAGTTCTCCCAAGTTCACATTTCACAGTTCTATCCTAGGCCAGGTATGCTATTCATGTTGCATATTACTGACTTTCAATGCTTGAGAGATAATGATAACTTTTCGCTTATATTCTTATTTGTATTTTTGGTAAGTTTCTCCATGTCTCTTTAACCTAATATGTGTTGTCATGTAATCGAGGAAGTATTTTATAATTCCTGGGAGCTCATTAGCACTGTGAAACATGACTTTTGAAGTGTTGATTTTAGATCTTTCTTCACCGACTATAATAGATTAAGTTCACATCCGTATCAGATGAGTTTTTTTCCTGAATGTATTATCTGTATCTATTTTATAATTCACTTAGGGTGATAAACTCTTCTTTTGATAAAAATAAAATAAAAATAAAAGTAACGTGGACATTGTGTCAAATCCTTAAATATGTAACTCATATTGTCTCTTAAGGTGTAGAATACTTTTCTTGGCAACAGACCATGATCATAGAAAATTATAACTGCACCCATCTCAAATTCTTGCAACAGCAGATTCTAAAGCTGCTTTGTCAATTTAACTGCCTTCAAGAAGTTTTTGCTTCTCCATGAGTATTGGCTTGGTATGCTAGCGAAGTGAAGATGGATGTTGTTTATTTGTTTATTTATTTATTTATTTGCTTTTTGTCTTTGTGTGTGTGTGCACATGTGCCTGTTCAGTTCTCTAGTTGACACCAGCTTAAATTTAATTAATTGTGGGAGTGTAAGTGTTAGGTTTAAAACAGCTGACCAGGCTTTGCATGTTACTATTTGATCATCTTTAATAAGATTTTAGTGATTAAATGAAGCTTTATCAAGTCACATTCTGAAATTTGAGCAGAATAAAGGCTATAACTGTAGATTTGGGAAATTTTGGAAGAACATCTTTAGGTTAGGACCAAGCTATCCTTGTGCTGCAAAAAACTTCAGGGGGTTTGACGTAAACAAACTGATAAATATAATTTTGGAAATGGAAGTAGAACAATACCAAAAGTTTGACTTATTTGCTCCATCTCTTGGTGAAAATATCTTAAATAAAATTGCAATTTTCTTACATTATTGTAATTAAGAATTACCTTGGTTAATCCTTAGGCTACCTTTTTGTTTTGTTGTTATCAAGGAAACCCAACCCAAGCCTTTGCCCAAACAACCATCTGGCCTATACACCTTTTGGTTCTAATCAGCCTCCCCCGTTTTTTAACCTATTCGAGTGATAACTCTTTTTAGCCTTGGGTCACTGACCACACCAGGCCGGAAAACCCTGAGTAACAGCTTGTCCTACAACTGTTAGTTGCTTAAATCAAGGTTTAATCTTGATATACCAATGAGGGGACTTGACCCCATGACATAAGTCGCGTTGCAGCATGGGAAACACTCCCTTATTGCCACTCAAGCCACCCTCGGGGGCCTTAAGCTCCCATTTTGTTGCTCTCTTTGAGGTCTTAGGTTCGAACCATGGAATGATAAATATATATTTATATATGCAATTTGATTTTCTGATTGTCAATGTATGTGATTCATCTACTGAAAATGATGTTGTGGATTTTTATTATCAACGTATTAGATGATTTAGTATCAAATTAAAGAAATCACTTTTGTCATGCAGTTTTAATTATATTCAGTAATGTAGCATTTGGAAGCCTATTTTAGATGGACTTGGATGTGGAAGTGTGATTAAGGTGTCAGAATCCTGTAATTGCCAAAGTTAGCACACAGACACATGAGTACATTGTTTTGGCGTTAAAAGTTTTCTTCCATTCTGTAGAGCAAAATGAACTAGTGATTGAAGTGCCATTAGTCCCAGAAGAAAATAGCATTTGTTCTAACATCCTCCAGATGTATGGCCTAGTGGTTTTAACAGATTTATCACATGGTTCCACGATAAGAGTAATTACATCCACCCTTCCTTTTGTAAACACTGCTACTATGTGTTAATGTAGAATTTATGGACTGGAAATTTGAATGTGAGATGATTTGGTTGACTTAGATTTTTTTTATAAGTTGAAGTAACAGTCAACCTGGAAACATAGACTGATATGATCTTGATTGGAGTGGGATTTCATGTTGATATAGTTCACTAATTTCGATATATCTAGAGTTCTATATCTTGGTTTGGGATGATTTTTAACTTGCTGGAAAGCTGAGATAAAAGCCTACAATTGTTATGAAGAGATCCAGATCTGAATTAGCTGTCTTGAGGTTCAAAATCAGGAGAGAAGTTCAAACAGAATTCCTGTCCTGCATAACTGAACTAGTCACGGTTTTTGGTCCATATCTTTATCTTCTGATATCCGAATTGAGTGATTCAAAATCCTAGATTTGTCTACACATTCAGGGCTACTAGTGTAATGAAGAGACCAAAACCTAGTTAGGCCTGTAACATGGCTGAAACTGGCGTTGAATTTGAGGCAGAAAACCTAGAACTTAGTCTACTTTAATTTTAATCTTATTTATTTGTAATTGGGTTAAACATTTAATTCAATAAGACCTATCTATTTATTGGTGTGATTTTTATCATTTTGTACTTTGTTCTATTTTGTTTTAGGTTATTATCTTAGATTGTTATTCTGACTTCTTTTTTTAGTAGGATTAATCTTGTAATTTTCGATTCAGACTAGGATTATTATAATTTTTTTTGATTTGGTTGGGAAGTCCTATTTTTAGTAGGATCCAACTTAGTTTGCTATTTAAGACATTAAGCTTGTAATCAAGAGAGGTTTTAATGGATTAATAAAATAGAGATAATTCACTTCAATTCTTTTGAGCAGCCATATGTTTTTATCAAACTTACGGTTTGGGGTTAACAATACTATCCGACTTATCAATCTATCCTCAGAAAATAGATTGTAATGTTTTCCCTTCCATGTAATCTAGGTTTGTCTCTCTCTTATAGGGATTGTGTCTAAGTTTGTGTCGGTTTTGTCTAAATTAGAACTTGATTTGAACTTTCCTTGGAAAGTGTGGGTTGGGATTCATTTTGGTCGAGTTCGTAGAGTAGGTTGTCTAGCGGGTTCGTATCCTAGACCTGTTTGAAAACTTCTTCACAAACTTTTTTTTTCATCTCCTTAAACTCCAACATCTGTGGTATAAAATATCAAATATCTTTGTATGCTATTATAATATTCTTGAAATGAAGCAGGTCATAAAGAGAAAAGGTGACATGCAGAAGTTTATGATATTAAATCACCCTATAGGTAATGAGAGAAAAGCTATTCTATAATCTTCTTGCAGGACATGGTTATTTTCTATCTTTTGTTAGTTTGTGAAAAATAAATTTCCCTAGCCATTAGCTTGACTTTGAGTACAAAGAAGTAGTTTCCTTTTTTTAAATTTTGTGTGTGATTTAATTCTTCACATATGTATTGGGGATTTTAACTAATATTAGGTTGTCAATATTTGGTGCAAAATAAAAATGATAGTTCAGGCCCTCTCTTACTTTCAACAGTTTGATTTTTCCACGTCTATATCATTTTTTTTTTTCTGAAATCAGGGACACCTGCAGCAAGGATGAAAAAGGTGCCAAGTAATATAGTGAAGAAACGAAGTCGCGAATTGACATCTGTTTTCGAAGCTTTCACACCATATAATGGAATGGAAGGCACAGTGGAACGAATATGGATTACTGACTTTGCAGCTGATGGAATACACCTGGTATGGCTGAACAACTTTTATAAATAATCTCTATGCTGAAAAAACCTTCTGCTCATTCTCTTTCTTTCAGCATTAAAATATTTCATTTCTATCCTTTCAAAAAATGATAGTTAAATTTCTTTTTTCTTTTTATCTCTTGATGTTTGAATAAATTTAGGCGAAGCATCCACACATATATTTTAACAATTGTTGTTTAACCACATGTTCTGGTAAAACAATGGACCATCTGATGCAGCCTGAATGCTCTTGTTCTGAATTTATATTCTTGGAGCAAATTTGTGTGATGGATTATTTTATAGTTATGACTGGATATTTCTCTGTTGTTCAAGGTTGGCCATACCAAGGGATATGTGCAGGTCCTTGTGATTGCTGCAGAAAGTATGCTGGGTGCTTCAGCTATTGTGAAGATAAAATCTGTAGGAAGGTGGTCAGTTTTTGGAGAAGTGATTGAGATTCTTAACCAAGTGGACGAGAAAGCAGCTTCTAATGGGCGAATATCTAGTCAGGAGAGACGTTCTCCATGCTCCAACCAAGATGATTCATGTGCATGCTCAAATGATCCACATTGTGGTGCTTGTGGACCAGAAAGCTGTGGAGGAGAGAGAGCTATGGAAGAAAGCAGAGTTTCCAGGAATGACAAATTGCTGGAAGATCGTAGCAGTAGGAATCTGATGGGATGGTTGCTAAGGAAACGGATGAACCATGTGCACAAGGTGGAAAATGATATTGCATTAGGATCTATGAAAAAGCAACACGTAGCAGGAAGCATTGGTGATTGGGCTGTCATTGACAGGGTTCTCCTAGGAGGAGTGGTTTTTAGCTTCTTGACAATCATAGCAGTGATAATGCATCTTGGATTTGGGACATCTCCATCCAAATGAAGTTTTAATTGTATTGCGTTTGGCTGTTTTTTTTTTTTTTTGGTGCTGAGATGTTTTACTAAAGACTGCTATGGATTGATCACTGAGAATGTAACCAAATCTGTTTATCAAACAGTTTTGACGGATTTAATTATTACGACAATTGCTAAATTTCTAGTAATTGTAATGTACTCATTTTTCTCCTATCATGATTGCTGCTTCTTTGTTGGGTGATTTTCGGTACATCGCTTATTATTCAATAATACTATATATAAAGCATCCAAGATTCATCCAACAGGATCAAAACCAAACTAGACAAAGAAGCCAAAAATAATGCTGGGCTCAGAGAAATCTTGCAGAGTAACTTATTTCGCTGAAGGAGGATGGCAGGGACAATGGTTGGACAAAAGAATATAATCACATAGTTGATGTATCATAATAGCATATCTGATTTGGATGGTAATCTTTTGAAGAAATTGACAGGTACAGCAGGCATCTTGCTCCTGAACCTGGGATGGCGCAGAAAGTACAGACCAACCAGAACTGCCACCACTTGCAATGGAGTAACATAAATAAACACTGCCCAGATCAAGGAGAAGATGATGAAGATTGTGGTAGCTCTTGGGTCACGCCAGCTGAGGATAGCTTGAGCCCTTTCCCCTTGCGACGCCAAGTCTCCAATAACTGTCTGCACTCGACCTGCCACACTGCGAAGTCTGTCATATCTCATTCTTACAATGTCTCCAGGTCTTGTTGTCGGGAATGAATCAAATTCCTCATCTAGCTCATCCGGGTGTGTATGGTCAGCGTGTGAAAGACGAGCATCCATGTGAGGTGGGTGCCTTGGCTTGAAACGGAAGTTCCAGACTCCAATAACAAAGAGATAGAGAAAAATTGTGGGCAGAATCAGTTCTGGATAGCAAACCAGTATCAAGAATAATACGTGCACAAGAATTGTTGTTACTGGGTTTCTCCAGGTGCAGATGTCATTTATCCATTTACAAACAGCTGCAACCCCTGAAAGAAGTGCCATGATTCTTTGGAAATTGGCTTTGCTCCTCCTCAAACTCCACATATGGTAATCTACATCCAGCATGTACTCAACTATTTCGCGCCTGAGTGGTGGCTCTGATCTTCCAAGCCTTGCTGCAACTATCTGCTGGGCCTGATGACGAAGCATATCAATATGTTTAACTGGCATTGGTTGCACATAATGCATTTTGGGAAGCAGTGGTTTTCCATATTGTGTCACCATGTTTACCCAAGCAGTACATCTAAACCTCAATGCCAGTTGAAGTTCCCCATGTTTCTTCAATCCAGAGGGTGTGAGCACCAGCAGAGGATAGTAATGTGTGTATATCCGATCAGTTTCTAAAGTGGATAAACGAATTCTCACCTTTCCAATTCTCTGATCTCTTGCATCATCTTTGCTTCCATTAATGTGGCTATTATCAAATACACCAATTGTGATCACTGTGCAGGGATCATAAACTTCCCAGGTATACTGCTCGTTCCACCGAGGAGTCAGAGTGTCGAGCAGTGTTCTTGTTCGAACCCATTTGTTTCCATACTTTGCTACACAATATGCATCAGTAGTTCTACCATCTTTGCCTTTCATAGGCAGCAAATTTTTTGCACTCAAAATTCCAAGTTCAAGAATTCCAATATTATTCTTTCTCAGGTGCTTTGAAGATGGTTGAAGATCACTGCTCAAATGAGCGGATTCATCAAGAACATGGTAACCGTGTTCTAAGCAGAATCCAACAAGAATCTTGCTTGAGAATTTTTCTTTCTTCTTCTCACCTGCCTCTTCTGCCACTGAAGGTTTGAGGAGATTTAACCATCTAGGATCTGGCAACTTACTGGTCTCATATCTTGGGGGAACATCTCTGACTGGAATGAATGCCCTTCCTAAAATCTCATCCTTCCCAGGTCCAACTCTATCCTCAACAGACACAATAATCAGATCCTCAAAAGGCTCAGATACCACATACATAAATTCTTCTTTCCATATTGGATTTCGTGTCTGGAAAGGCCTAGTTGTCCTTGAATGATTTCCAACTTGAATTTTAACATATGCATCCGGGAGTCGCCCTTTGTCAGATGCCACAAGATCCTGCGCTTCCCAGACAATAACTCGAAGGTAATAAAGCTTAGGAGAAAAGTAAACCTTTGATCTAGTGTTAGATAGATTTGAGTGACTGATGTTGTGTGCATCAGAGTGCCATGCCTCAGGAAATGACTCATCAGCTTGTGTTCCCATCCATACTGCAAGCATAATTTCACCTTTAGCTTTATCTCCCTTCTTGTCCACCAATTTGTACCATTGAGGAGCCAATGGACTATCTGGTGGAACTCGAAGAGGGACTTCTAACAGATCAAAAAGAAACTTTCCCACAAAATCATCCTTCCCAAAATCCTTATCTTTCACAGTCACTTCCAACAAATTTGACTGCAATCTCTCTTTCGAGAAAGCAAAAATTTGATTCCATACCGGGTTCTGATTTTTCTCCAAGTGTTTGGTAACACCTTTATAGTTCCCAAGCTTTACTTCCACATACGGGTCAAGACTCCCTGAAACATCCATTACAGGAAGATCTTTAGCCTTTACCACATTCACATACAAATAATGCATCTGCTCAACCAAATCATAAGTACTCGACGTCTTGTCACCGCCTCTGTATCTCAGTCTAGCCGCAACCGGTGGACTAGTCTCCACCAAAAGAAACTCTGGATTAGTCTTAGGCATTTGCATATGCATTACACTTGCTGCAGGTCCTGCAGCTTTAGCAAAATCCATTCTTGTCTCCACAGGCTTTTCCTTCATATCAAAACCAAACACAGATGAAAATGAAGCTGGAGTTGGAGCCGGAGCCGGAGGTCGGGGAGCTGTTGCAGTCCCTATAGAGTGAAAAGTTCTCACTTCTTTTTCTTTCTTCTTCTTCTTCTTCTCAAATAGTTCACTTCTGATGCCCTCATCAAAATACTTGTTGGCCTTTATTTCTTGAAGTGGGGTCCCTTCACTACTCTCAAAACTACCACCACCTTGATTTGCAGGTGCAGCAAAACCAGACTCATCAACAACTGCATAAACTTTGAGAGCTATGTCACCTTTAATATGAGAGAAAAGGCCACGTTTATCAAGAGGGTAACGCTGAACATTGGCCTCAGATTCAGATAAAGGGATAGAAACACCAGAAATTCTAACTCTCCCAAGAAAGTTCCTGTGGTGACCATGGCTGCCACTGGGGTCATGATACATTGTAACGTGAATTGTTTTATTGGGAAGATCATGGAGGTTGTTAGTGGTGAAAACAAGGGCTTCGCTCCAAGAAGGGTTGAGGTCTTTTAGCTTGGTTTGGGTCCTTTGTTTCTGATCATCAAACTCTACTTCAACAAAAGGATTAGCAGATCCTTGACCATCTTTGGGCATGAGGTCGCTGGCATCAACAACTTGTACCACCAGCTTAGCCATGGTGGGAAGGAGAAGATGAATTAGATAGGGTTTTTTTTGTATGACGTATAACGAAGGGAAGAGAGGTGGGTGGTGAAAAAGTAGGAATAAAGAAGAAGACAGAAACGGTGGTAGGAGAGGGAGAGAAAGAACAGGGGGATTTCTGTACCAGAATGTGGGGGTACCATGTCAGTGATACCAAGATCAATAATTGTTATAAAAATCAATGATGCTGTACAGCCATGGTAATTTTATTTTATTTCCTGAGTAAAGGAGGAGAAATGGTTGGAGTGTGACGACAGAAACCTCATGGTGGGGTGGCCCCCCTAGAGTCATTTAGTTTGTTATATTATATATATCTTTTCATTGAAGGAGATAGAGATGGAGATAGAGATAGAGAGCGTTTGGTGCTCTGGTAGGATCCTGCACATTTACCTGAGGCTGAGGGGGTGGGAGCGGATAAATCATAAAGGTCATTTAAATGATCATAATGGTCGTGCTGTGGGGTTTAGGAGTTGAAGAAGATGAAAGTGATATTCACGTAGTTTTACAAGGATATCTCCCTTTCAGGGGAATTAGGCATTTTTTAAATTAATACCCAACTGTCGAGTTGAGTTGAGTTAAGGTGAGTTGAGTTGAGTTGAGTTGGCTGTCCGTATCCTTTGGCCTACCCTAAAAGCTCATCAATTTTTTCATTTTCTTTCTTTCTTCGCGTTAAAATCAATGAATCAAATGTCATTTGACCTACTTTTCCATGCCCTCCTCCTTGCTACTTAAACATTATTTACTAACTAATTTTTTTTTATACTTGTTCTTTTGTAGCGTCGGTCAAATTCAATATAATTATAAATACGTTACAACTACACATATTAAGTTCTAGTCAGGTAGCAGCTGAATAATAGCCTCCTTCCCACAATATATATATATATATATATATATATATATATATTAAGATACGTATACATTATACCATTTGATTTGCATGATTTTAAAATAAGAAAAAAAAAGTAAAATTTAATTTTTTATGATTAAATTAATAAAATTTGTTTATATATATAAAATTAAAAATCATTTTTCTTTTATAGTTCGATCCCCTTTCCCTTCAAATACGGGTTAATTTATGACTTCGTCCCTGAAATATGGTTTTGATTCTTTAATATTTGTTTATTCTTGAATTTGGTTTTTGGTTATATGTTCAACAATTTTCAGATTACTTTTTAGATATGTGAAAAGTAAGTTAATTATTCATACAGCTTTAACTTTATATAATATATAAAGATATTATTTATTTTATAGGTTTTTTTATGAGCCGAAATCTTTGAATTATCTAATTTTAGTTTTCTCACTCTCATTTAAGAGCACTTTGAAAAACATCCACATATTTCTTGACAATCTCAACATTGGTAAAGGTGAATTGCCTTGCCTGTCATATTTAGCCATCCCATTCCAAATCGTCAAGCAAGCCATTTTAAAACCTTAAAATACATACTATTTTTAATTTCAAGTTAATGATTGAGACATATCAATAAAATGTCATCACCTTTGCTGGTGTGATCAGGTTTGCATTAATAAAAAATACACCAACCTGTTAAAAAAATCAATATAAAATTGTAAAAAGATTCTAAAAAAGAATGAACCATCAATTTTTAAGGGGAACTGATTAAAATTTTAAATAATCTATGTTCATGGTATTGATGTTAGAAAGTTATAGGCCAAACGATTTATTTTTATTAAAAGTTTTTTTTAAATGATAAATTTTGATTTAAATATTTTTAAAAATAATAAATAATAAATTTAATTTTATAAAAATAATTAATATATAAACTAATATTAATATAAAAATGAAAATAAAAACAAAATATTGAAAAAGTAATTATTATCATTAATAGTACCGTCGATCATAGTAGTCATAATAAATTTAATTAAGTAATAAAAAATGGTCATATAATTTAATTAATCATTGAATTTAATCGTCTCGATAGTAGAGACATTAAGATCTAGACACTAAAAATCTGATAGAGACAAACAATGCTATTAAAGATGGTCGAAAGTGGACGACATGTTTGAAATCAGCTATTTTCGATTATTCTAAATGATGAAAGTGGTCATTGTTTACTGATTTAACTGCCTTTACTATTAAAGTAATTAAATTTGGTCATCAATCAAACCAAGTAACCATTTTCGACTATCTGATTAGGTTCATCAATAGTAGTTACTTTTTTAATTTTAATTTTTACTTTTATTTTTTAAAATTATTATTATATTAAAATTATTTTTATATTAAAAATATTTTTATATTAATATTATTTATTTTTTAAATAAATGATATTTTGATTATTTTATTAAAAATATTAATAAAATTACAAGGAATATAGTTTATAAATTTATTAGTTAGGGAAACCTTGGGTGAGAATGTATCATTTTGGCCAAACTTATATTATAAAACCAGAAAACTAATTGAATGCTAAAAGTGTTTTCTCTTTAGTGCCTAAGTATAAAGAGTATATATATAAGTAAAAGCTAAGGTTACGTGTATAATTGTTTAGTGTAATAACTTGATAGGCAATGTGGAGGACAAGGGTTTTGTTTCCCATTTGGAGGTTCTGCATGCTTCTAAAGTGGTATCTCTAGGTATATGATATATATATACATATAAATATATATATATATATACATATATATATAGATAGATACATATACATACATACATACATATATATATATACATACATATACA
>JAJEJH010000477.1:162017-188258 GCA_026122585.1 Anacardium occidentale
ATATATATATATATGTATGTATATGTATATATATACATATACATACATATATTTATTTATATACATACATATACATACATATATATATATATACATACATATACATACATATATATATATATATAGTAGTGGTGACCATTGACGTTTATAGGTGTATCATTTTTATTAAGGGAAGAAAAGGAGTGGAAGGATGACATTTATGAGTAGGGTAGGGCCAATAAATATAAATCTTGCACAAGAAGTTGATTGAGAGAGGCTTTAATTGATATGTAACATTGCCTTGTCTTATAAATTGAAAGTGAAATGAAAAGTCTAATATTTCAACCGAAGATGAAAAAACCCCAAAAAAGAAAAGAAATGGCTTGGACTAAAGGTCAAGTGAGGAAAATAAAATATTCTAGATTACTCATAAATATTCAAAAATAACTAGCTAAGTTGTTTAAAGGCTAAAATTTGGGATTTTATTAATTAATATATTAAGACTAATTTTATATGAATTTCTGAAGATTTGTAATTATTATGTTAAGAGTCTGTAGATAATTCATACCACCTTGATGTATATTATCGCATTAGTAAAATGCATGAATTTCTAACCTTGAAACAGGGGAAAGGCAAATTTCTTTCAATTGAAAAAAATTTTGAATCATTCGATTGTGACTGTTAGTGTACACTCTAGAAATTAATCATGTTGACGGTTTTGGAATATTTTATTTTATATAATATAATTAATAAAAGAATGTGCTCTTTTATTCATATGTGTAAACTATTTCCTTTATTTAAGTTATGAAATATAAAGTATATATATGAACTCTTTGGATGATACACACCCTTATTCAAAAAAATCCTATCATTGAAAAGCCTTCTACAAGTATGATGTCAAATAGGCAATGATCTCACATGGTAGGTATGTCGAATGTCTCAATTGAATGTTACAGGGATGACATTTAGGACATTGGCACGAATTAACAGTTAAAGAACTGTTTGTTGGATGTGATAATATATAATGTATAATATGGTTCATTTATTAAAAGTCAAAATGACGTATCACATGATTATACCAATGTATTAAGTGATCCTTAGACATGAAATGTCATGGTCGAATATGATACAAATGCATATGACTTATATGGTGTATAAACACGAGACTAATCATGTCATGTGCCATAAACTAGATTGATCATATATTGTTTGTATACAAAGATGAATGACACTAAGATGGGATAGGTTGGCTCAAAACTATTGCTATTAAGTTTTTTTAGCTTAGAATAATTAGGTTTTGAGTTCTTGGATGAATATCAACAAATATTAGAAACAAAAATTTTTGATTGGAGTATATAAATAGTCACACAATAGTGAGTTCATAGTGATGTGTTCTATACATTGTACTAAAAAATTCGATTAATGATTGAGATAAGGGTTTGTTATTGAACCAGGACCTTTGCTCAATTAGGATATGACAATGTAGAGATTTTACTTACATGGTGTGTGTGATTGAAAATTTGGTTCAATGGAGTATGTCTTCATCATGGCTTCGGGACTATCGATCATTGCTAAATGATATCCTTAGTCATTAAGTCTCCATGATTATTTTAGTTTGAATCCAAAATTAAGCTTACGACTAAGCCACAATGAACAAAAAAATGTTATACCATAAACCAAGGGCTTAAGTAAACTAAGAGAGAGAAAATTTACTTAGGTTGGTGTAACATCTCGAGGTTACAATGGTTTTTTTAGATAGTGAATCAGGGTTAAGAGAGAGATTCTTTAGCCAAAGCAGATTTATGAAGAGTTGAGAAGATAAAATAGTCTATTAGAGGGCTTTATATGACTTGTGTTTAGAGCACAACTATGTGTCCTTTGGACACATGCTTGTAAATCCGTTGAGTTATGGAGTACGATCGTGCGCCTTAATAGTATATGATCGTGTGTCTCTCTTAAGTCACGTAACTATATAAAGTATAGGTTTTGTGTTTTCAGTCAGTTTCACTTATTTCTCTTTTTCTTCCTTTAGCTAACCCTAACCAAATTGAAGATTAACGAGAAGCCAGCTAGACCTAGTAAATTTAGCTAAGATTCAGCTATAGTTAGAGAGATAGAAAACCTTAACAGCTTCTAATAAGTATTTCATTACCTCTTTTCTATTTCTATAGTATGTATCTTCCTAGATGAGTCCAACTAGTGATAGAAGCATGTTTTCGGTTTAGTTAAAAGAGATTTTGGAGGTAGAAGCATGCTTAGAACATTTGTATTTGTATATATGTGTTTTATGCATTCAAAAGCATGTTTAACTAAGATTACATGTTATGAGATGATGAAGGTCTATGATAGCAACATATGTTTGCTTGTATGCATGTTAGAATGAGTTTATTTGAGATATATTAAGATTTGGTTGAGTTTAAGTGGAGTTTTACCATCTCTAGAGGCAGAGTTGCAGAAGTAAAGTGTGACACATGCTTGTGCTCTCATTATGCATAACCGTGTGGTTACGTTTTCTACATGGTCATAGTTGTGTAATGCATGCATGACTTTGGACACACTCCTACTGGGTATTACTGTTTACTGTTTTTCTATAATTTAATGAAAATATAATATTAATAAATAAGGAAAATATGGTCAATAATACCTAACCGAAATACCTAAACTAAGTTGAAACGCTGTAACAGAAAACATGTAGTGCAAATGTATACGTATACATATACATGCCCAAAAACTTGATTATATTAAAAATATTTACAAAGTATGTGTGTGATGAAATATATATAAAAATCACATGCACATAAAACTGAGTAAGCATGCAAACCGAAGCATGCTACAAAAACTGAAGCAAAATAGATCCGAGACGGCAGCTATCTCCTCCTCCCAGCCCTCAAAATACTGATCTGTAAGAGAAAGAAAATTAGAGAGTGAGTGATATATTCACCCAATAAGCGTTTCTTGTCTCTGACCCTAAACCAATCCTCTTCGGAGGATTGCCACATCATCACATACAGTAACAAACTTATACACGAGAGGAAACCAAACTGGTTCTCACGTGTCATCATTCTTATATTAAGCTGTTCAATTCTGTTGTTTAACTCTTTACTGTTCTGTTACTTGTTTTCTGTAATTCACGTATCATTACGTGGCTTTTCTCATGTTCTGATATACTGACATTCGTGTCTTATTACACGATATTTCATTATTCTGCTTATTTACTGTTTCAGTATTCTTACTGATTTTATCATTTTTTGAATGATATGCTGTTGTGTTATATAAAAATGACATGCTATGAAATATGCTGAAAACATAGCTAAGCTTAGGCCTACATATTGAAAATAGCTTTCTGAAAATTGTTTACTGAAAATTGATGCTGGATCCTAGGATCCCATATTTGAAAAACTCATATAAAAGTTGATTTGAAAGCTATGTTGAAAACTCTGTACCCGAAGGTACCTGTTATGCTACATAGACTGATGAATATAAGGATTCGGCACCCTGGCCATGTAAGTTTCCTATGCAAAGACGCGTCATAAATTGTATGGGTTACGTGATGCCTCTGAATCTCATACTGAACTGAGCGCCTCGCACTATAACTGCATCTGATCTTCGGATCAGAAAACCTATAATCTACTAACTGAGCACCCCGATATATGCCAGTACATAGGGCTAGTAATGAGCATATAGCACCTGATGCAACAGGTCTGCTGAAACTCACAAGTGCCCCCTCATATTCACCCCTAAAATCAATATTTTTCTACTAAAAACATGAATTCAGATCCTTGGATCCTTTTCAGAAAACTCTGTATGGCATGTCATGCTATGCTGTGTATATGATGCATCATTTATTTTTATCTGAGCTCATTTTACTGTTTTCTATCAATTTGATAGCTTTTAATGTGCACATTTCTTATTTCTTGCTTATTTTCTCTTTCTTGCCTGACGCACGGGCGTGCATGAGCTTGCACGGGACCGTGACCAAGTCGTGTATGTGGTCGTGCTCGGTTCTGTGATTTTTTTTGTATATTTCTCATTTTCTCTTGGTGCACGGGCTTGCATTAACATGCACGTTATGCATGGCTACGTGAACACGACTGTGAGCATGTAGAAATACAGTATGCATGGGCATGCGTCTTGCTCTATGCTAACATGACCGCCTGGAATCAAGCTGATTCCCATCCAGATCTCATACCAAATGCAAATCAAACATTTTCCACATGCAAAACACTTCATATATACAAGTTTATCCATCCATAACTTCCAATCACACAACCAATCATCCAACCCATCACAAAAATATGTATATACACATATTCTCACATATAACATACATATATGTATCAAATCATCATTATCATCATCTCAAGTCATCAATCATGAAAGATAACATTATAAGCATGCTGGAATCAAACTCATCTCAACCAAAACATGCATCAAACATACCAAAGCACAAGGGAAAGAAGTAAGTGTATAACATCCCAGAGTTAGATTTGTCTTTTAGGCTTCTAATCTGAGGTTAGATTGAGATTGATGAGAATTTTAGAGTTATGAGAAAGTTCAAGGGTGAAATAGGTGTTTTCTAAAGTTAAGTAGCTTTTGCACGGGTCCTATTAAGAGAAGTTTCATGCAAGTACAGAAAAATAACATTAATGCAATTTTCGTGCTATGCACGACTGTGCATGTTGAGGTGCACGCCTGTGCGTGCGATCATATTTAGTTGCCTTAGTTTTAAGTTGAGTTTATCTTATTTCCAGTTTACTTTTCACCCAAAACTTCTTTCAATCTTAGACACCAACAACCCTAAAAGGGAAAATCAGTATCCAAGACCTTCCAATTAAGCTAGAGAGTGAGATTTTCCTTGAGAGAGAAGTTGAATTTGCCATGGCTAGAGGTAGGTGTTTCTTACCTCTTTCCCTCTCTTTCTTTGTGTGATATGCTTAAGTTTGAGCTTGATTCTAGCATGCTTATGATGTGTAGGACCCGCCGCCCCGAGTACCCCTGTTGTTGAAGAATAAATCTCTTTTATTTAATAAACTGAAAATTGGGTACCCGAGATGGGAATCCTACGAAAAAGAAAACCCTACTGCTGCTACTGTACATAAGCGGAAGCTGAAACTGAAACAAATATACAATGAGCCCATACTGGCTTTCCATATATATTATTGTTCTTTACACTGTTCTAGAAATATACATGAAATACATACAAGACCACACAGGCCAACTGAAATAAAAATACATCTGGAAAGTGTGTGTGGGGTCCCTTCTTGCAAGCCTCGATCCACCCGCTCCTCACCAGTAGCCAACAAACCTGAAAAGGAAGGAAGAAGGAAAGGGATGAGTGATAAAGATCACCCAGTAAGCATTCCTTACTTCCCCCGCCCAAGCAAGCAACAAGCACACACAAACACACACTGAATCTTGGCCTCGGCCCTATCCATACATCTAGTCGCTTGCTGGCGCTGAAACTGCTGATTCTGGTTAACTGTTATTTGATTACTGATTTCTGATTATCTGATTAGTCATGCCAATATGTATATGTAATGACATGCTGAGCTGAAAACTGAAAATGACTGATGATGCATGCATCTGAATCTATCTGAATGTACCCAGAGGTACCTGCTGTGCTGATCAGGATGATGAACACAGGGATTCGGTATCCTGGCCAAGTGGGCTAAACATTCTAGCTACTGGCTAGAAAGCTGAATACTGATATGCTGCTGAGCAGTCTGACTAGTGTCAGAAAGCTGGGTCCCACAGATGCCCCCTCAAGTTCACCATAAACTGTAACCCATACTGTAACATCCCAGATTCGGGGTCAGTTTGAGATTTCTGAGTTTTCTAGGGTTGTGAGAGCTTTTGGGGTGATTTGTGAGGTTTTTCTTGAGTTTGGGGTGTGTGCATGGATCCGTTTGGGTGGATTTGCATGCGAGCGCGGGAAAATGGCATTTTTGTAATTTTTCTGCCATGTACGACCGTACATGAGAGGTGTACGCCCGTGCATGCGATAAGTTCCAGCTGTCTTGAGTTTAAGTTGATCTTATCCGTTTCCAAACTCATTTTTCACCCAAAGTTTGGCTTTGATTTCAGAGGATATTCGCCCTAGAAGTGGAGAGCAGCTTCCTTGATCTTCCATTCAGCTTGATCTTGTGATCTTCTTGAGAGAAAAAGATGTCCAAAGGTAGGTGCTTCTTTCCTCTTTCCCTTGTATTTTGATTCGGCTTGATGCTTGTTTTATGCATGAGATATGTTCCAGCATGCTTGTGATGTGCTCCTTGCGTGTTGATGATGATTTGAGATGATTATGTGTATGATTTATGCTTATTCACATGTTATGTGTGAGATTATGGGTTTTGAGATTGGGTTGGATGATTTGCTGGTGTTTTGAAGTTGCTGGAAGTGTATATATGCTTATTGGAAGTGTTTAGCATGTGATATATGCTTGTTTTACGTTTGGTATGCGTTTTCGGTCGGAATCGGGTTGATTCCGAGTGGTCATGGAGGTGCAGAGCAGGACGCACGCCCGTGCACCCGAGGGTCACGCCCGTGCACTCTGCGTATTCTGCATGGTCACGGCCGTGTTTAAGTGCCCGTGCATGACCTAATTTACAGGGTCACGCCCGTACACAGCTTATGTACGCCCGTGCACTCAGTGAAATGTGAGAAATTGCTTGAAATTCCAGAACCTTGCACGACCTTATGCACGAGTTGGTCACGGTCCCGTGCACGTTCACTTACGCCCGTACACGCGATCACGCACGCCCGTACGTCAGGCAGAATTTGAGAATTAAGCTTTAATTGAGAAAATGTGCACAGTAAACCCTATCCAATGGATAGAAAACAGTAAATTGAGCTCAAATAAGATACATGATGCATCATATGCATATGCATAGCATGCATGGCATGTCATACAGTGTTTTCAGAAGCGGATCCGAGGATCCGAATTCATGTTTTCAGTTGAAAAACACAGTTTTCAGAGGTGAATACGAGGGGGCACTTGTGAGTTTCAGCACCCGTGTCACCAGGAGTTATATACTCATTACTAGCCCTATGTATTGGCATTGTGCCGGGTTGCTCAGTTAGAAGCTTAGGTTTCCTGGTCCGAGGATCAGATGAGTTTTATAGCGCGAGGCGCTCAGATCAGTTATGTTCTAGGCCGAGGCCTGATGGCATCACGTGGGCCATACAGTTTGTGGCACGTGTTTGCAGTGGAAACTCACATGGCCAAAGTGCCGAATCCCTGTATTTCATCAGTCTGCGCAGCACAGTTTTCAGCATGTACCCTAGGGTACACAGTTTTCAGTATAGCTTTCAGATAAAGCTTTATGATTTTCAGATATGGGATCCTAGGATCCAACAGCAGTTTTCATGAACAGTTTTCAGAAAACTATTTTTAGTAAACAGGCCCAGGCCTAGTTATGATTTCAGCATGTTATCATATCATGTCATGATTATATACACAGTGCATATCATTCAGAGAATGATAAGACAGTAAGAAACTGTAAACGAACAGAACATGATTTACGTGTAAAAGACACGAACAGCAGTAACAGTACAGATCAGATCAGAACAGTTCAGTTTACGCTTTCAGTCAGAGTTTCGGTGCGTCAAGTTTGACCTCTCGGATTACTCTTCACTCTAGGTTGTTTACGTATACTCATATACGTATTTTACGACCCAGTATGAGGTAGTATCCGATCCGTGAAGATGAGACCGTCAGAGTGGTTTTCAGTTGAGCCTGTTCAGTTGTGTTGAGGTGGCAATCCTTCGAGAAGGGTTGGTTTAGGGTCTGAGGATATGAAGTGCTTACTGAGTGATTTTATCACTCACTCCCTACTTTCCTTTCTCTTGCAGGTAGGTTGTTGGGAGCTGGGAGGAGGAGTCTACTGCTATCTGGGATCCAGTTTACTTCAGTTTGTTGTATGCACATGTATATGTTTTTTCCGCGAATATTTTAATATAATCAGTTTTTAATTGGGCATGTATATATGTATGTATACATTGTACTACAAGTCTTCCGCTGTGATATGTTAGTTCAGTTAAGCATTTCGGTCAGGTATTATTGACCATATTTTCTTTATTTAATTATTATTATTTTATTAAGTAGTGAACAGTAATACCCTTCTGGGATGTCTTACACATACATTGGGTTGTGAATGCTGAAAACTACTGAAATCAGATCCTTGGATCCTCTTTCAGATTACATGCTATGCTCTGGTATGCTCATGCATCCTTTCTTATCTGAATTTGCTGTTATCTGATGTCATTTAGCCTTTGGATGGATTACCAAACCTTTAGAAGTCAAATTCTGCCTTTTTCTGGAAAATCTGGCGGACGCACGGGCGTGTGGGCCAAGCACACGGTCGTGCAGGAGAGACACACGACCGTGCCAAGCAAAGCACACGGGCGTGTGCCCAGACACACGGGACCGTGCCCCGGTCGTATGTCTGGTCGTGCTCTCCTCTAGAATCACTGCGCATTTCTACTGAAAAAGCTGGCACACGGCCGTGTCCCTTAGGACTCACGGTCGTGTAGCTGCAATCCTAGCCGTGTGCACCTCGTGCACACGGGCGTGCCCTTGCAGAAACCAGGGCACACGGGCGTGTGTCTGTGGGCACACGGGCGTGTGTCTGCGGGCACACGGGCGTGTGTCCGGTTCTGTAACACGAGCACCCACCTGGAACATGCAGAAGGTCATCCAAAACACATCCAATTCTCATCCAAACTAAAATTAACTGGAAACACATATCAATGGCACTTCAATCATCACATACTCATCATCAATTTCATCATCCATCCAATATCATGCATTTCACCATGCAAACTCATACTTTCTCTCTCTAATACACACAAGCAAAGCATGCATGTTTTCTAGGTGGAAAATAAGCAAAGCAATCAGCATATAATCATCATCTCATCATCACATACACATGCAAGCATAACATCTCAAGCTGGAAATGGAAACACACGTTTCCATCCACATCAAACAAGCTGGGAACTGAAAGAGAGAGTAAGAAACACTTACCTCTCGCCATGGCTGCTGGAAACTATCTCTCAAGCTAATCTCTGATCTCTCTAACTGGATGGAGAGCTGCTGGAAGCTGGAAATTTGATCTAGGGCTGGGAGCTGCTGAGAACAAAGAAACTGAGCTGAAAAAGGGAAACTGCGGGTGAGAAATCTAATAAATCTCCCGTCTCTCTCTCTTGCCACCCACCTGCACTGGCGTGCAGGGCACTGTGCACGGGAGTGCACCAGGGAAAATGAATAAAAATCCATTTCCCGCGCTTCGCATGATTAAAACCTCCCTAAAGGCATCATACGAAGGCCACTCAGCTCTGGAAAACTACTATCTCACCCCTAAACTCTTCAAGACCCCCACCCTATTCCTGGTCTTATTTCTAACCCCAGAACTCTATCCCTAAGGGCTTTTCTAGAAAAACCCGGGATGCTACATGATGTTTCCCTTGCATGTTTGATGATCTTGAGCTGATGATGATGATGACGATAATGTATATATGATTGATATATATAAGGTTATGTATGTATATGCTTGCTTTGAGATGGTTTGGATGATAAGATATGAGAATTGATGTTATGGCCATAATATGTTTGTGCTTATGAAATATTTGGATGGTGAAAAGTGATTGATAATGCTTGATTTTCAATTGGCATGAAACTTGGTTGGGAATATGCATGATCAGCCATGACCACGTTGAAGCAGAGTAGATGCACGACTGTGCATTTCTAGTGCATGTATGTGCATATGGTGCGTTGCATGGTCACGATCATATTCACGTACCCGTGCACGATCGAGTAATGTAGAGTCACGACCGTATATGTTTATGTCACGACCATGCATACGTAAATAAGAAGAAATTGAAGTGAAATTATAGAACCTAGCATTACTTGCATGCATAATTAGTACACGACCCATGCAAGCTTATGCAAGCCCGTACACATACACACGTACACCCATGCGTCAGGCTGAAATGAGAATTTAAGCATAATGCACTGTAAAACCTATATAATTGATATAATTCAGCACAATGAGACAAGATAAGCATATCTGATGCATCATATGCATATTATGACATGACATGTCATATAGTATTTTCAAAAAGGGATCCAATGATCTAAATAGATGTTTTTAGTAGAAAAAGATGATGATCTGAACATCGATTTCAGGGGTGAATACGATGAGGCACCTATGAGTTTTAGCAAACTTGTTACGGGAGCCAACATCAAGGTCTATAACCATACTAGCCACTATATATAAGCATACGTTGGTGTGCTCAATTGGCAACTTAGGGTTTGATGAGTAGTGATTAGATCAGCATTCAATGCTTTGTACTCAGTATTCAGATTTTAGATTCAGAGGCAACACGTGTCTTAGACAGTTTCTAGCACGTGTTTACATAGAAAATTCACATGGCCAAGGTGTCGAATCTCTGTGTTCATCAGTTTACATAACACAATAGGTATCTTCGAATACACAGTTTTTAGATACAAATTTTCAGTACCTTTCAAATATTTCAAAATCTTCAGATCTAACAATAGTATTTTAGTAAACAGTTTTCAGAAAGCTATTTTCAGTATACAGGCCAAGGCCTAGACATGATTTCAACATATTTCATAACATGTCATTTTCACATAACATATGCAGCAGAGCATAATTAAGTCATGATTAATCAGTGAGAATCAGTAAAACAGAAACACGTAAAATGCATGAAAATCACGTGATGATACGTGAATCACAGAATATGAACACCAAAACAGAATATGTGTGTTAGAATAATACATGTGAGAACCAGTTTGGTTTCTCTCCAGTATGTATATAGGTTTTTAGTATGTGATTGTAGTGAGAATCCTCAAAGGAGGATTGATTTAGGGTCAGAGATGGGAAACATTTACTGGGTAAATGTATCACTCACTCCCTATTTTCCTTTCCCTTGCAGGTCAGTATAGTGGGAGCTGAGAGGAGGAGATGACTGCCAATTAGGATCCAAATATGGGTTTTTGTAGCACGTTTTTCCAGTTTTGCATATGTATGTGAATGCACAGGGATTGCATATGTATGAACACACACATATTTTGTATATATTTTCAGTATATAAAAGAAAGTTTTTGGGTCATATATATATATATATATTCACCACAGATTTCTTCCGTTGCGATGTTTCAGCTCAGCTCTAAATATTTCTGCTATGTATTATTGTAAATAGTAATTATTTTGGTTTAAAAAAAATTATATTATTAATTTATATAAAAACAGGAACAATAATATATAATAGGAGTTTCTATAATGCTTGTGTACGTAAAGTCACAATCGTGTGTATGACATACATGACCATGTGTCCTGAAGTGCATGACTATATAGCAAGCCTGAATTTAGTGAAAAAATTACAAAATCTAGCACGACTTTACACACGACTATGCACGCACTCGTGCACCAAGTGAAAATAACAAATTAAGTAGAAAACTCTAGAATAACAATAGAATAAGCAGATTAAACATAATAAAGAGAAAATAGAGCAAGATAAGTTGTTTAATAATAGAACTAAAGTAAAGAAGAAATATTTTTTCAGAATTAGTAAACTTAACTTACATAAGTAAAAGAAACTTAACAACAACCTAGAATTAGCATTAGTAATTTGTGGATTACAATCAGAAAATAGAAATAAAAATAAAAACAGAGATAGTAACAGTGTAGAAGCATTTAGAATAAAAAACTAGCAGATATATCACATAATACAAAACAACTTACCTAGAACTTATTAATAAGCTTAGTAAGCTAAAAAATACTTTAAAAGGGCTTGGTTGTCTAGTAGGGTGATTAATTGATATGTTGGACATATTATAAGGACCCTTTAATAAATTTGGTTAAATAAAGGGAACATGCGTAATCTTTAAATTGCAAATCATCTCACTATTATATGAAGCTATGTGATGGCCAATACTGAAAGGGACTTTTAATTTTTCCAAACCAAAGTTGTAAGAAATTGTTTTTCTTTCACTTTCTCTCTCAATTTCATTTTTTGCTCCATTATTGCTTAGATTAGATAATTTTCTATCTATTTCATGCTTTAAAAATTACCTATTCTCTACCATTTATTGTATGAACTTGTTTGCATGTTTATGTGATATGTATGTCAATTCTCTATATTGTTTTTCACTATAATTTATTCATGATTATGTATCTATAATCAGATTAAGTACTCAAATTGGCAAGAGTGATAATTGAGTATAATTATCATCATTTTTATCAAGTGGTCAGTATCATATGTAATGTAATGCGGATGTACTATTCCGATCACACATTCAATGCAAAATGATTGAGCTGTTCAAATGACATATCTCACAAAGCAATGATTTCACCCTTAACAAGCTCTAACTTGTGCCAATCTTGACTGTACACGTATACTTTGCAAAACATCCAAACTACATCCATGTACCCCTTGATCATGAAACACCATCACCACCTGGATATGAAAACCAAGAGGAAAGCAAGGGAAAGGGTTTTGATTCCTTTTTTTTTTAATCTCTTAGTACATCTTATAATTCTCTTTAGATTCTATTTTTGAAATTAAAAAAAATTGTAATTTTTCGAGAACACATTATAAAAATTTTGTTATATTATAGTAGAAATAGATTTTATTTAGACAACCGAATCATTTTTAAAAAATTTTATACTACATTGGGTTGGTAGAATTTTCAGCACCTGCAAATGCATTTGCAAAAGTCAGGAATCTTAGCTACTAAGTTTTGAGTAAATATGTTCACTACAGAATATAAGCTCTTTCTCCCTTATCATTATTATTTTTCCCATTTGGCCTTTTGTTTGTTTGATAGCTTTATTTTATTATTCTGTGAAGAAAAAAGGGAGAAAATTGAAGGTCCCTAACTTTCTCATAAATTGTGGCCTTGCCTATCACTACAAAAGTTGACATAAATGGCACGTTATTGGGGCCGACACAAACCATTACTAGCCAGTGCAATTTATGATGCATCTATGCATAGGGCTTTTGATTTCGAGTAATTTGCATGTTCAGACCATTCTATATTATTTTTAGATACAAAGATATGCGAAGTGTTCTAAATTAATAAAATTAAAATTTTAGCATTAAATTAGTAGAGAGATTGCAATTCAAAATATTTGATTTTATTATACAAAGATGAACAATTCACATAACTAAAGTGTTTACAACTTAGTAGTCATATATAGTATCTCAATTCTTTACTGAATACTTATATGATAATGTAATATGTAAACTTAATATCATAAAACACTATCAACAATGTTACGATTACAAGGTCTTGAGATTTGCTTGTTTTTAACGCAAAAATTATCATTGAAAAATATTGACTACTTCCCAAAAGATTTTTTTTTTTTTTGCTATTATAGGAGAGTGTTTTTTATGTTTAATGCAAATATTAACTTTACTATACACATAAAACATATAAGATCATTTATTAAAAAAAAAAAGAAAGAAAGAAAACAGAAGAAGAAATATCCATGTGGTTGAGTCGAGAGTGATGTGAAATAGTACGTAAAAACAAAGTGACCAGTATTGTGTCGGTTCCAAGGACAATTTATTTGAGTCTAAAAAAAAGAAAACCAACCTGTAAGTAGGACCTCCCGAATCTTGTCTTTTCTCTTCAAAAATTCGCAATCCAAAACCAACTACCACGTTCTATTTATTTCTGTTCCAAACCATTAACTATTCGTTAAACCAGCAAACCTTTCTCCGCTGGCTGGTGTTTGAATTGGATCTCAGAACTTTGTAGACTTTGTTTTCTTTCCTTCCTTTAATTCATAATCCAACCGTCTGTTTCTTTAGCCAATTCTTAATAAGCTTCATCTATGATATATGTTAAATTATAAGTTTAATAATAGGCATCATCTAACATTATCATATATATATCAGAGGTGTTGGTGTCGGCTACTTAATCTCAGCTGGACTATAGCATAGATGATGTTTTACATGTATGATTACAACTCATTTCCTTTTGTTAATCAATCTAATATCATTTTGTTTTTTTTTTTTACAGAAGAATGAAGACTTGTTTCTATTCTATTCTTAACACTACTTTCTCCATATAGTAAAGGTTGGAGATTATGTCCCACTAGTTGAAAACTAAAATGAACTTATAATTTATTAGTTGAATTAATAATTGAACGAAGGCAACAAAATGAAAGGCATTGAAAGGAAAAGAGTGGACGGAATTGGAATTGGAATCCAAAAAGAATTGTAGAGTAATAGGGTTCATGTGTTGGGTAGCGATTGGTCTTGTTTGCGGTATTAGAATTTAGAATATTAGCCACATGCAAAAGCACATGCTACCTTTTCTCTTTCTTAAATATCCCATCCTTTTTCTTTATGTAACTTTACCACTTCTTCAAAAGTTTTAGTACAGACCAGATACCTGAATATTATGGATCTTCTACCTTTATTCATCTTTCTCTTTATTCTGTATATTCGATTTTAATACTATTCAGTTTCATCAATCAATGCTTAATTTAACTTAATATTTTGAGAAAATATATTATATTATACTATTTTAATCCCGAAATTGAGTACAAACACTTTTTAACTTTTTTTAACCTAATGACGTTTCTCCAATTTCAAATATTTTTACTAAAAATAATTCTTAAATCTAAACAAAACCTTATTTTAATAGCACTTCATTTTCATATATGCTTCATCTTTTCTCCTTTCCACATTCATCCACTGAATCTCTCCATCTTTGCTTGATCTCTCTATTTTCACTTGATTAAACTTCCTCATTCTATCTCCACATTGATATCCTTCCCGATTTAAGATTCATAACATTCTTCTACCCTTAATTTATTATTGTGTTGAAGATGTAGCATTGTTTTGTGAGTTATTGTAAAAATGATGGACGTGGTTAGGTGAATGTCAAGGTTTCAACCAAATAAGCCAAATCTATACATGTATTTGAAATGTGAAACAGGTATGTAGTCGACCAGTTGGCAATGTTCATTTTTATTGTGATATCACTAAATATATTATGTTTATTTGTTGGCATGTAATAGACTTTGTTGTGGAGTTTCCTTGTTGACCACTTTTTTGGTCAGTTTTTCTAGAGTTCTCATTGTGATTTGTGCATTTCTTGTAATGGGAAAAATTTCATAATTCATGCATTTGTAAACAATTGGACCGGATGGATAGCATTAGCCAATAAGGAGACACTTTTTTGGTCGGAAGGGCATTCTGATTTTACCTAGCCGACACCCTCTTCTGATAGCATAAGCTATCTTTTGTAAAAATTTGATAACCCCCTACATGTATAAAAAAGTGTCTAATCATCTATCCAAATTCTACAAATACGTAGTCCCATTTTTTATAAAAATCGTCAAAATCCTTCAATTTTCAACATTCTCATCTAAATTTTAATTCAAGTAATTAGTATTAATCATTCATCTACATAAACATAATTAATAAAGATTGTAGTTATGAATAATATGTTACGTTTAGAAAAAGTGTTGAAGAGGAGTTCTGGTTAATTATAGATTTCAAACAACTTTCAAATACCAAAACTTCTAAATAGGCCAATATATAAACAAGTTTATGAAAGAATGTGCTCCTCCGCATCACAAATTCAAGTCTTTAATTGGGAGTTAAAATTAGAAGCATGAGTTTTGCATTACTGCTGCTGGATTTGTCAATAGTGGAAAATTCATATGAAAATCTTCTATTAAATTGAATGGAGATTGAATGAAGTTAGAGACATTTAGTGAATATCAAAATAAGTGAAAAATGAAAAGGGTTTTGTTTAAATTCAAAAGTATTTTTGTGTGTAAGGTTGGTTGAAATTACGATAATGTTGTTTGTTGAAAAAGAAAGTTAAAAGGGTCACATTAAAATCAAGGGTTAAAATATTGTTATTTTATACAATTTCTCTTATTATCTCATATATATATAACAATAATAATACAATATTCATGTAGGAATTTTTTAGAGAGTTGATTAAAATATGGAAGCCATTTAGTCAACAAAAAAAAATTTTCAAACACATCATCAAAAGATTCTTCAATTCATTTATCTCTTGAGTCAATAAACATTTATGAGGTTTTATTTTATTTTTTCATTGAATAATATTCCCTTTTTAATCCCATACAAATCATCATTTTCTAGGTATGGATTATCCTACTTAAAATCTGTTTAGCTTAATTTATGGAAATTAGTTTATAAAATAAATTGAGCTTATAAATATTTAAAATTTGAATTAGTTATATGTTTGGTTAAAATACTTATAAATAACTGATAAGTGGATGACGTGTTTGGTAAAATATAGTTTTTGAATACATTTTATTATTAAAATGATTAAAAAGTAGTTGATAAAATAAAATTGATAAACTGATAGAATTTTAAAATTAAACAAATAATTTGATAATATATTTAATCAAAATAACTTATAAACAAAATACTTAGAAGCACTAAAATAAAAAGTTAATCCTTCTCAGATTGTTATTATTATTATTATTTTGCTTATAAGTCTAAAAAATAGTATAAACCAAAAAGTTAGTTTAATTTAAAAATTTATAAGTAGAGATAAACACCCGTTTTTTAATGTCAGGTTTTTTGTTTCATACGAAAAGTTATTTCCAAGGACTTCTAATATAAAAAGAAAAACAATTTTTGAACTATTGGATCAATACATTTTATTATGTTGAGTTTTCGTAATGGATGGACTTTAAATTAATCATCCCCAGTATTCAAATGCATTATTGAAAGATAAATATTAATGGAAGCTCTTCAACAACATTAGGGGCTTTTAATTATTGTCAACATGATTGGGATTGGACTTGGACTTGGACTTGGACTTCTATTTAGCTCACCAGATGGACCTAGCCAGCCTCAATTGGGCATGTTGAGGCTATTCGCATACAAAAACCATATTCTAATTGAATCCATCGTGTGTTTTATCTTTGGATTATTTCCTTAACTGAAGTCATATTCCATTTCGTAAAAATATATATTACTTTTCTTCCAGACTTTTATATCAAAACTTTACATTTACAATTATAGAAAATTATTTTATAAAAATTACTCAAATATCTCCTCTTCACCACAAATTAGTTTTGAGACCTCACAAACATAATTACTGTTTGATCTTCATTTGGCAAATTCTTTATGAATTTCTTTCTTTCTTTCTTTTCTTCATTTTTATTATTTTTCCTGTTTCTTTCCAAATTTATTTTGAAATTCCCTACAAATTAAAAAAATTTTAAATGAAACACTGACTATATAACCAAAATTATTGGAGCTCAAGTCAAGCAAGATGTCTATGTTCGCTTTGTCAGTGTGTTTTAGAGTTGATGGCCTTGTAGAAATTATTGAGTTTGGGTCATCCATGATGAGTTAACTCGACCCAAGTGTTTAATTTAACTGTCCTAAGCAGTTGAAAGCAGTTAGGACACACATAATGCCCTAAACTACCGTAGAAGGGTACATTAATTTCCCATAAAGACTTCTGCCTCCCACAGCACGTAAATAAAAATTTACAAAACCCAAAGGCAGTAAAAATCAAGGCAAGCTGTGTTGCGGAAATCTGATATTCGAACATAAGTGAACTTCAAATCAATTAAATTTAATGTGAATGTGATGCTTGAATTGATTTTTGCACATTTGAAATTCTGGATTAAGAAAAATTAGGGAAAATTCTGCCAAAATTTCAGATTTCTTATAATTGATCCAGTTCCTATAAATTAATCAAAATTGATGATTAAACGCGTTAGGATTATCCATAAATGCATTTTACATGTTTTTGATTCAAAAATCTCTTCAAAATTTGATCAGAATCAATGAAATTAGAGACTGAAACCTTGATGATTTTGTTGTGATTTTTTTGGATTTTGACGATGTTTGGGTCTGAAAATGATGTGCTTGAAAGTGCTGGCTTATGTTGCTGGTCATAAGCTGTACGGATTTTGACTTGATTGATGGTTGAAATTGGCAAATCGATAATGATAATGGAGTTAGGGTTTGTCAACTAATCAAGTTATAATTAGGTTGGAAAAACTCGATTATCCAATTCCATTTGATTAATAGGTTGTCTAAACCTATTAGTCAATGGATCGAACCGATCAAGTGACCCAAACTTGTCGTGTTTATTGTGTTGATAGTTTCTCATGAAGTAATTTGATATTTAAATTTATAGGGCAATAAAATTTATGTTTAAAACCGTGAGAAAATCCTGATTTAGGATTAATGATATATTATACATATAAAGCAAGCAAAAATAAAATTTATAAATACTTGTGGCGACTTTTAATACCCAAATTTAGAATATGATAGAAACGTTTTCCTTTGTCAAATCAATAAGACTTTACTCATCTATACAAAGGTTCCATTATGACAAAAGGTCTTAGGCATACTAATATATGATAATAACAAGTATATGAGAAAGTGTTGTATTTATACTATAACCCCACATCTCTACTTAACTATTGTTTCCCATTTAGATACTTCATCCCAAGTCTTTATAGTGTACTTGTATAACTAACCCAACTTCAATTAATTATATTAAATAGGTTTATTAATTGGGCTAACTAACATTTGACTTAATAATATTAGTCAAACTTATTAATTATTTGGGTTTATATTTTATATACTTAATTTTAAATATTTCAAATATAATTTTAGAAATCAAAATTCGCCAAACTTTAGTAATTCACTCCTTATGCCAAACACTCTAATAAATTGAGTCGAAGCAATTATCTTTTTATGTGTGTAACCCATAAATTCTCTATTATACTACTAATGAATTGAATAACTAAAATAGACTAATGGTAATAAGCTTAGAAGGGGGAGGCGGGTGAATAGATTTATTAAAACTTTTGGGAAACTTAAAAATTTTTCCTATTAAATAAAAAACCAACCAAATAAGATAATATATCTGATCAAATCAACCAAAAAAATTAGCCAAGTAAACATTAATGTAAAGCACACTAATAAAGAGAGAAATGAATAGAAATGCTTAACTAATTTTTATAGTGGTTTGAAGCTTTGATCATAAGCCTCTTACGTTCACTTCTTCAAGCAGACCTATTTGAAGTTTTCGCTAGTTAAACCAGGATTACGCCCAAACTCTTACATTAGTTGATTTGGGATTGTGCCCAAAGTGTTTGTAAGCAAGATACATAAAAAAGATTGCCTTTCTAAGGCTGATATACAAGTTTATGCAAATAAATTTCTCTCAATGATATGTAGTAAGAATAAAGAGAGATAAAGAATGAAAATGAAAATGAAAGAAAGTTAAAGGTTGACTAGCTTGTACATTTTCTCTAACCTTTCATACTTTAAATGAGCTTCAATTTATAGTCTAAAGCTTTCTAGAAGAAAATATCCATTGGAGAAGAAATAGATCCATTGTAAGCACCAAAGTTGAAATTTTGCTTTAATGTATAGGTGTAAATAAAATGTCATGGTTGTGACCTTGCCATTTAATGCCTTTAGTAGCTTTTCCAACAGTCAAATTTTTCTTGGTGTTAGCATTTGTACGGACGTGACACTAATAGTCACAGGTATGAACATTTGGACTTTTCATCTTCCAGAGCCAAGTATGGAGCCATGCATGATATCTTGTATGTGGACATGTATGCTTTATATTTTGTTAATTCACAGGTGTACATTAATTGTTCATAGGCAAAAATGGTTGTGACTTAGGTGGCATGACCTTTCTATGCGTGGTCATGAGTGTGAAGTAGCTAAACTCACGAATGTATATTATGTTGACTTTATTCGGTTAACCATGCATGAAAGTTGTTGGGCATGATTAACTTATCATGACTCCTCGACTATAGTCACGAGCGTGACTCCTTAATGATCATAGGCATACATTAGGGTTGACTTCTCATGACTCATGCACGAGGCATGTTCACGGGGACCATAATACTTGTGATTGGCATGAGTTGATATGTAACAAGCATACATATATCTTGTGAAGGTGTATATGACCAAACACTTTTACACAGAGCTAAGCACATGTAGCATCACAAAGCTATGAGAATGCATATACAAGCCCGAAATGAACTATGTACGGGTGTACATGTTCAAGTCATAGTCGTATACCTAGCCTGCAAAACATTAAAAATAGTTTTGTCCTATTTGGTCATGATTTCAATCATGCCAAAACATATTAGGTATTTTAACATGATTTTTGTTATCATCAAAACATCTAGAGGTCCAACAATCCCCCCCTTTTTGATTGATAACAAAAACATGTTAAAATGTGATAATTCAAATTGTTTAACCTCCCTTTTTTTTTTTTGTGAATAAAATGTTATACAATTTTTTCACAATTTTCATTTTACGCTTATCCTCCCCTTATCAATTTGGCTCAAACTTCCCTTCTCTTTTTCACTTTACTCTCTCTTATTCTTTTTCAGATTTACAAAATTTTACATTTTACCAAGATTACATATTTACCATGATATATTTTAATACTCTTTCTCCCTTTTTTTTGTCATAAATCAAAAAAAATTTGGGTAAAATTTCATCTAATTTTTGGATATTACCCATTTTAAAAAACGAGAAACACTCCAGTATATATTAATCATCCAATTACTCCAAATCCACATACAGCAGGGGCAACCATCCTCCAAACAATATATATATATATATATATATATATATATATATATGTTCATCAAAATAGTGTGTTTACATCACCCTCAAAACAATATACCTACTCAAACATAAGATCAAACATTTCAATAACTAACTAACCTCAAAAGCAATTAAAGTTATCATTAAAAAAAATAAAAATGACTATGCTTCATATACAAAAATGAAAGAACTTATTTAATGAAAATTCGAGAAATAACACATAAAAAAATGATCCGAGGAGTCATTTTAGGCATCCAAAGGGCTATCACTAGGTATACCTTCTCTCATATGTATCCTTAGAAATCTCGAAGCCAACTCATACACACAAAGCTCTAACCTATCTATACAGTTGTTCATATGACTCTCTAAGTTTTCAATTTGCCTTTGGACAGATTAAAGATATACAAGAATCTATTGCATTTCAAATGGTGACTACTCTTCATGCCCAACTTTGACTTTTCCCTTCTTGTGTCTCTTTATGTTGGATTTTGGTCTATGTAAGGGTTCTACTGATAGAGTAACCAAAGGTTCATTTTCAACCGTCGTGTTAACTAATCACTAACTCGATCGACTATCTTTTTGAATTACACTTATTCTGAATAATGCCTTAGCATTTAACTAGTAGGCTTAGGCTCATCGATATCAGGCTTAAGTCCAAGTTTGATGGTGATGAACGTGATCAGTTGGCAAAAGTCTATTTTACCTTTTCTGTCTTAGATTTTACTTATATTTCTAATCAACCATCTTGTAGTATCTACCTGACTTCCATTCACAGTACCCTCAAGTAGTACCATATCTTTCACATTTACATGTCTATTTGTGTTTTGTTGAGCATTTAAGGTGTATGATAACATTCTATATACCACACATAAAGTCAGGCTATCAAATTAACTACTTTTTAAAGTATGTGTATTAAAATTTCCCATTCCCCCCAAGTTTGACCATGCCTCATTAGAATTGTAGCCTATGCATATATCTAACAATCCTTTACAATTGCTCTCTAACCATTCAGCAAGGGTTTCAAGGGTAATTACAAATTCATTGCTTTGTAATCGAAACAGCATTACATAGTTCATGATATTTCCTCTACCATCTTTCTCAATTTTTAATGAATTGTAAAATTTACTTACTAATTTTTCATAAACTTCATATTGCAATGTAAAAAACTTTAACCATTTAGCATTTTTAACTAGTCTTCCTACTTCCATATCCAATCTAATATCAGTTAGAATTTGAAGATCTAAAGAGCATCTAATATATATACCTTGGCTTGTAATAGCTTCAAGCACTTCTCTTTGAGTTTTCCCAGCACGTTTTGATGAATTGTGATACTTGGATGAATTCATTGCATGTTGATGAGTTTATGCATGCTTATATGATGATGATCGTGGCGTGAGATGATGAAATTGCCATCCTTGAACCATGCATGCATGTTTGAGAAAGTTTTAGTGAGAGAATTGATATGCTTCCATGGTAAAATCCTTGATACTTGGTGCATGTTGGATTAAATGTTTATAATGTGTTTATTGAAGTGCCGGGAATGTGTATTATAAGTGGATTTGAAATTGGTTGAGAATTTCATGTGAATTGTGTATTTTCCAGACAGGTGTTCTTGTTGAAGAACAAGACACACGACCGTGTGCTTGCATGGCACGACCGTGTGCCCTTTGTATTTGCAGGAACACGCCTGTGTGCACGCTGTGTGCACGATCAGAATTACAGACACATGCCCGTGTGTCCTGAGGGACACGCCTGTGTGTAAGCTTTTTCAGAGAAATTACCCAGAATTCCAGAATCGAGCACGACCAGCAGCACGGCCAGCGCACGACCCCGTGCGTCTAGGCATACGTCCGTATGCCTTAGCCATTGTAGGACCCGTCGCCACGAGTACCCCTCTACTGCTGAATAATACTATGGGAAGCTTTTATTAATAAACTGAAACTCGGGTACCCACGACGGGAATCCTACGAAAATAAAATCTGAAACTAAAACTATACATTTCTACACATGCGGAAGCTGAAATACATACATCAACTGTAAAATATACATATCTGTTCTTTACAATGGGCCAAATGGCCTTTCCATATACATACATACTGTTTCTGTACATCCAGATACATAAAATATGTACAATATGACCATACAGGTCCAAAACTGATATACATACAACTGAGATCGCAGTGTGCGTGCGTGCCCTCTCCGTCAGCCTCGATCCAACCGCTCCTCGGAAACAGCATGAACCACCTGAAAAGGATGGAAGAATGAGGGGGATGAGTGATAAAGATCACCCAGTAAGCGCTTCTTACTTCCCTCAAAACCCAAGCAAGCACAACTATCACAATAATCAAACATACCTGGGTCTCGGCCCTAATCATACATCTATGCTCTTGCTGGTATCTGAAACCGATTTCTGAATATTATTCATTCACTGATATCAATATTATTCATGTCATGATGTGTATGTCATGTCATGCTACTGAAATATCTCATGGATGCATAGATCTGAATACCTCTATCTGAATGTACCCAAAGGTACTAGCTGTACTGATCAGACTGGTGGACACAGGGATTCGACATCCTGGCCATGTGGGCTGAATAGTCTAGCTACTGGCTAGAAAGCTGAATCTGAATACTGCTGCCCAATCTGACTGGTGTCAGATGGTAATATCTGAATGCTGCTGAATATTCTGACTGGTGTCAGAAACTGAATCTGAAATACTGTTGAGCATCCCGATTGGTGTCAGAAGGCTGAATCCCACAGATGACCCCTCGTGTTCCACCTAATCTCTCACTCGTACATCAGGCTCTGAATACTGGATACTGCTGAATTCGGATCCCTTGATCCTCTCTAAAGCTACATGTCATGCTATGCTATGTATATGCAACTTATTAACTGAATTCATGCTCATCTGATGCTTATCTGAAGCATTTATATCATTAAACTGGATGTTCATGCTTTATTTCCCATTTAATAATCCTTTTTCTGAAAATCTGCTGATGCACGGGCGTGCAAACAAGAGTGCACGGGCGTGAGCCCAGACGTACGGGGTCGTGCGCTAGTCGTGCGCCTGACCGTGCAAGCTACTGAAATTTCTGGAAAGTATTCACTGAAAGGCATGCACGGGTGTGCGTATGCGAACGCACAGGCGTGCATGGGCATTTTCTGGCCGTACACACGGGCGTGCATCTGGAAAAACAAAGACTTACGGCCGTGCCATGTAGGCGCACGGTCGTGCGTCTGGTTCTTCAACAAAGCACCGCCTAGAAAATGCACAAAACTCATGCCATTTCACAATCAATTGCAATAACACTTCAAATATGCATTCCCAGCACTTCATACAACACCATTCAAGCATCATATCTCACATGCATCAATCATCCAACATTCCACCATGAAAGCATTCTTGATTTCTCTCACTAGCATGATCAAACTTGCATGCAAGATTTAAGGGCGGAAATCTCATCAATTTTCATCACAAATATCATCAAACAAACATTCATCAACTCATCAACATGATAAGCAATCAAATTCATCAAAGCAAGCTGGGAAAACCGCGAGAAGAAGTGAAAGAACACTTACCTCTTGCCATGCTTCTGAAAACTATCTTAAGCAACTAATCTCTTTGCTCTCTCATCGGATTGGGAGCTATTTGTTGTTGAATTTCCTCTCTAGGGATGGGAGGAACTGAAATGGAAGAGAGAATTTGGCTGAAAATGAAAGCGGGTGAGAAAAAGAACAATATAACTCACGGCTCTCACTTATATACTAGGCCACGCACGGTCGTGCACCAATGATGCACGGGCGTGCACAAGGAAAAATGAACTTAATTCATTTCCCGCTCACTTGCCTGCTCGAATCCTTCCGAAAGGATTCCTACGAAAGCCACACGGCTCCGAAAACTTACTAACTCACCCCTGAACTCTGCTAGACTCCCAATCTCTCACTGAATCTCATTTCTAACCCCGAAACTCTCTAACCGAAAAAGCTTTCGGAATCTAGGATGCTACATTTCCTTCCCCCTTATAAAAATTTTGACCCCGAAATTTACCTGAATAACTCTGAAAACCTATCCCTGATCTCAGACTCTACCTCCCAAGTGGTTTCCTCCACTCTTTGATTGCGCCATAAGACCTTCACAAGGGGAATCTGCTTGTTCCTAAGAACCTTGACTTTGTAGTCCAGAATCTGCACTGGCAGCTCTTGATAACTCAAATCCTCTGCCAACTCAATCTCTGAAAACTGAAGCACATGAGAAGGGTCTCCCACATACTTCCTCAACTGCGACACATGGAACACATTATGAATCCTGTCCATGCTAGCTAGCAAAGCCAACCTGTAGGCAACTGTCCCCACTCTCTCAAGTATCTCATAGGGACCAATAAATCAAGGGGCCAACTTCCCCTTTCTGTCGAATCTGAGAACGTGCCTGTACGGAGCAACCCTCAGAAACACTCTGTCGCCCACTGAAAACTCTATCTCTCTGCGTCTCAAGTCTGCATAGCTCTTCTGTCGATCCTGGGCCTGTCTCATTCTCTGTCGAATAATTCTGATCTGCTCAATCATCCCCTGAACTATCTCTGGACCCACAACTGTCTCCAGAGAATCTCTCTCTCTAATCTCATCCCAATGAAGAGGATATCTACATTTTCGACCGTACAATGCCTCAAATGGAGCCATCTGAATAGTCACATGATAACTATTATTATAAGCAAACTCCATGAGGGGAATCAACTCTGTCCAATCGGTCTGAAAATCCATACAACAAGCTCTAAGCATGTCCTCTAGAATCTTGTTAACTCTCTTAGTCTGCCTATCTGTCTGAGGATAATATGCTGAACTGAACTGCAATCTGGTCCCCAAGGCCTTCTGCAATGATCTCCAGAAAGTTGACAGAAATCTGGAGTCTCTATCTGACACTATAGTCTTGGGAACACCATGGAGTCTGACCACCTCT
This sequence comes from Anacardium occidentale, assembly GCA_026122585.1. Lineage (NCBI taxonomy): Eukaryota > Viridiplantae > Streptophyta > Magnoliopsida > Sapindales > Anacardiaceae > Anacardium > Anacardium occidentale. The sequence continues at coordinate 187,580 of JAJEJH010000477.1, forward strand.
CTGATATATAGTCTCCCCAACTGATCTGTAGACATACCCTGTCTGACTTGCTCAATCTGTCCACAATCACCCATATACCATCAAATCCTCTCTGAACTCTGGGAAGACCGAAAATGAAATCCATGAAAATATCTTTCCACTTTCACTCAGGAATACTCAAGGGATGAAGTAAACCTGATGGTCTCTAATGCTCTGCCTTAACCTACTGACATACCAGACATCTGGAAACAAAGTCTGCGATGTTTTTCTTCATTCCTGACCACCAAAAACTCTTCTTGAGATCCTGATACATCTTTGTACTGTCTGGGTGTGCTGTATACACTGTACTACGCGCCTCTGACAAAATCATTTGTCTCAACTCTGAACTCTGTGGCACACACACTCTGCCTCTGAATCTTAAGATCCCATCTCTGAACTCAAAGTCGGGCACTACTCTCTCTGACATCCTCTGAATCATACTCTGAGTCCACTCATCTGACATCTGACTGTCTTTGATCTCATCATACAGAGAAGATCTGATCTGAAGTCTGGAGAATCCCGCAATCACAATCTCAATCTGCTCTCTGGCAATCTCGTACTGCAGCTCTCTCTGAACTGAAAGACTGGATAAGGCCACACGTCTACTCAAGGCATCTGCCACTACATTGGTTCTCCCCGGATGATATTTGATGTCAACATC